>VMDR010007309.1:0-41231 GCA_007922815.1 Macrotus californicus | reverse complement strand
GTTCCAATTTCCCAGATTAAACCAGCTTAGATTTTGTGCTGGCAATACAAAGTCAAAATCAAGTTGAAGCCACAGGTAAACATGTAGTTCTGTTTTAAATCACTGAGTAAATGATGAAAAGTGGATTACAGAAACAAATTTGGGTAGAGAAAAGTCAAATAGGACATCTGAAGTCACCATATGATGATGATCCTGGAATTGTCAACTTTAAAACAAAACAGTTAAATAATGAGACCCTCTTGAGAAAACACTCTGTGCTCCCAAACAGAACAAAGGGGTATTAACTGTAAGGAGAATATATGCAACTCATTGCACACAAATTGACTAAAATTGCTCTTCCCATCTGTTCAAAATCTTCTTTATAAAATCATTTTATATAAACACACACAGATAGGATTTCCAAGTTTTTAAAAAATTCCTTTGTAAACAAATCACTGATTCTCAATGACATTTTATTTGTTGACCAGTGAATCCCAACCCATTTTGCCCAGAGAGGGTTCCTTGTGCCACTGAACTTAGAGAGTGGACTAAGCAGACTTCGTTAGACCCGTCCTGCTCAGTTTTGTAGACTGAAGGCAGCTCCAGACCCAGAGCTAGAACAAGGGCATAGCTGAGAGTGGATCAAAGCACAGATTCCATCCCTTACATCCCGATGGAAAGACACCTGGGACCGCGAGCCGGGTCTAATGTGGATGCAACGTTTCAGCATTATACATGGGATTCGGGTTACATATGGTAGTGAGGATGTCCTGCTTCAGTGGACTTTTGTAAACTTCCCTGCTGATGGAATAATAATGGATGAAAATTTTTATTTGTATAAATGTCTTCTAACTCCCTATTTATTTATAGTAGAAATTGTTCCTGATCTGAGTGACTTAAGGTGTGCGTTTGTGCAATTGGGTGCCTTTGCGCTCCATGTTACAAGTATAGAAACAGCAGAACCAGGGCACTCAGTATAAATATAATCTTTCCGGATGAAAAAAAATGCACAGGCAAATTTAGGAAATACTCTGATATTAAGCTTATGTTATTAAAGCTTATTTTTAGTTCTTGCTGTTTCTGAATTCTTTTATATCATCATTAACATATATTTGGTCTTAAAACACACAGTAAACTTACATCTCTTGTGATATTTTGCTTCATTTCCTTTGTTGCCTTATTTTTTTAAGTAACTTTAATTCTTTATACAACCTGAATAATAATGAATCAATTGCTATACTGGTCAGCCTTCTGCTGAGGTAGGTCCTGCCAAGCCAAAGAAGGCAAAAATCTTGGTTGAAATTTAGGCTTGTTTATTAATACCCCCCTTTCTTTTGTTTGAGCAAGTGCTGATTTCACTTTCAGTGTTGATCATTGTGTTCCTTATAAAGTTTTACAATGGTAGTGTATTTTTGGAATCATTTTCATAAAAGCAATGGAAAGATCAAATAGGTAGTGTTCAATGTAGGTGCATCTAAAAAAAAGTAAGGGATGCCTTGGTTTAAACTTTTTGATAACTTTGCAGATAGAACCACCTGCACTAATCAAGTGTCACCAGCATAGCCAGGCACATTAAAAGTTTAAAAAAGTCACCCTGGCTAGGTGGCTCAGTTGGTTGGAGCACTGTCCCATACATCAAAAGGCTGCAGTTTGGATCCCTGGTTGATCTCTCTCTCTCTCTCTCTCCTTCTCTGTCTCTCTCTCTCTCCTTCCCTCACTCTCTTTCTAAAATCAATAAACATAAGCTTGGGTGAGCAAAAATAAAAGAATAATAAATATGCTGTTCATTTCCTTGTCTGTTGTACTGCTTCCTCTTATTTTTCATTGTTATATTAGTTTTTGTCCCGATTTTTGTTCTAAGTGGACTGTCAGGCCTTCACCAGTTGTTTCTTAACGATGGTGATCAGGTGCTCAGAGAGTGCAGTAACCTGTAGTGTGAGATTAATTAGAAATAATTCCCCATTCCACTCCATACACATCCTGATTCAGACAGTTAATCACACAGTCACATGCCTCGTAACGTATGAAACAAAACTAAATACACGTATTATTATTTCAATAAATATTCAAAACCCCCTGAAGACATTTTTTCTCCTTTGCTCTGTTTTCCTAAGCTATGTTATATTTGTGGGGTTGATGTTCTTGTTTTACATTTTTCTAATTCTGATTAAAATATAACATGGCATTTAATTTTTTAAACATTTTTCACATGCCACCTGAAACCAGCTTGAAGCCACCCTGAGTCTGCATGTAAAGTGGGAGAGCCTGCAAACATTTCTAAGGCAGGCTCCCACAGCAGGATGTAAGGGGAAAGCCAGTCCAGTGAGCCAGGCCTCTGGAGGAAAGAGAAGCTGCCTGCTGAAAAAGCAGGTACTACAGGATGCTCAGGAGCCCCCTGGATCCCAGCGCAGCCTTGTTCCCCGCCTACCCCTTCCCACACACAACCTGACACAATAGGCTCCAGTGACTGGACATCAACCTCACTATATACACATGCTGATATAGCTTCTGCCCCCAAGTTGCTGAGCCAAGAGCCAATCTGTGCCTGCAAAGGAGAAGGGCTCAGATTGCCCAAATGCAAAACCAAGACCAAAGGAACGCAAGGGCACAACCAAACCCAGGCACAGTCACAGGGAATGTTGCTTCGTAACCCTGCACAGTGAGGCCTGGTCTCTGATCCTGTAACAAAAGAGAAAGGACATGAATAGGATAAAATGAAAACAGACTTATCGGGGTATTTTAGGAGTGTTCTCAATCCATATGTCCTGATGTGAATTAAGAAGACATAGATATATCTCATCCTTATTCAAGGTATGTGTGAACTTTAGGGTTATTTTCTAGACTTGCTCAATGTAATTAGCATTTTATTGAAATATTCTGTACACTAGATCCTTGATATCTTAGAGATCTACACTCAGAGACTTGTGAATCCTAAATCTGGTCATTTCTCCGATGGAATGGATGGCCGTGGAGTGAGAGAAAATTCCAAAATGCAGTTCTATGCCACATGCAAGACGTATTTCATTTTTTGTTTGATTTTAACTTCAGGGTGTTTTCATATATTTAAATTTAACAACTTGTTTTATTACAAGGCTTCTTGGAGCCAGCACATATCAAGAACACACAAGGCAAGGAGAAACACACAGCATTTTCCAAACTTATTTCAACCTTAAACAACTTTTGGGGGACAACACATTAATACTTCACTTAACATGAGCCTTCAATAGGATACGGTTTAGGAAATGCCCAAATAATTGAGTATCACTGAACATGTTTACTGGCTTCTTCACAATTGGATCTGCTACTAAGTAATCTATTATGATTTTGAATTTGTCTCAAACTTCTATTTTCTTCCTAAGAACCATAATGTTTTTAGACCCTTTAACACCTTTATTCCTGCCCACCCCCCACCTTATTGGACAAGTGCTGATCAGATTTAGGGTTATTTTCCATCCTCTGTTCAGAATTTAAGTCACCTGCCAGGGAAAGCCAGAGTGGACGTCAGCTTGTCCCTGAAGCCTGGGAAGTGAAACTCGTGTGTGCACTGGAAAAAGGCACAGCTCCGGGGCAATGGATCGGGAGGGGCTTCTGCAAAGCCTAACCCACAGCTCACATTCCTTGATGGACACGTCATTGCCCAGGAAGGTGGCCAGAGCTTGGCCCAGCAGCTGGGGGAGAGGGGGCAGTGGTGATAGAGGCATCCAGCCTCGTCGTCCTCATGGTGCTGGGACCACCCCGAGCACCTGCTTCTTTCCTCAGCTTCTCCAACCTCTGTCCACTCTAGGAGTCTTCCCTGTATTTCTGATAGGTGCTCTTTTTGCTTAAAACTAGTGGGTTTAATTTCAACTGCTTACATATTAGAAAAGCCTGTTTTTTTCAGAAGCTTTTAAAAGTAATGGGACAAGGCGAAAATGGAACACAAACCGTAGAGAAGTCGGTGTTGAGTCACTGGCTGGGTCGCCCACCAGCTTAGACATTTTACTTCTGTCCAGCAGTTTTTGTGTATGATACTTTCACATGACTACCTTTCCTAGATATTTGGGGCCCGTTTTCATCCGCAATTTAAAAAAGAACTACAGTATTACATGTATTATGAAATAATCTTGAAAATTTCTCAGTTAACCAAAATCTATATTTATTATACAGTAAAATAGACTCTAAAAATGAATTTAGTGGCTTCTGTTTTAGTCTTAAACTTTCCTTACTTTCCAAAACAATATTATATAATGAGAACAAAAGACAGATACAGTGAAATTTTGCAAATGGAAATACACTTCCAAGTTGAATTTAAAATTTTTGAGAGATAATATGACTACTAAGCATTAAAGCACTGAGCTTCCTGGCAGCCAAAATAAAAAGGGAAACATAATGAGTTAGAGACTTCTTGTTTTCTAATAAGAGTAATCAAACCAGGTGTCAAACCACAGGAAGGAAAAAAAATTAGGTAATTTGACTCAGGAAAATATAAGAGCAGATGTAACTAATTGCATATTATGGTTATAAAAGAAACTCATTAGGTTTCAATGAAGCATCTGGTTTTTTAGTAGCTGGTTCTGATAGACTGTTCTGGCAAGGCCAGCTTGAAAATGTGTACCCAGGTGGCTGAAGAAACTCATGGTCTTCATGGGGTCACTTCATACAGTTCAGGCTGCCATGGTTATGTCAGGACCATAAAGGCAGGTATGCATCTTCCTGTGGCAGGAGGGTATGTATTTAATAGAATAAAAGCCCAGTTAAGATTATTTAAACACAAAATGTAAGAGGTGGGTTAGGATCCAGACCTAGATTTTACCAGTTAAGGCTGAATTTGAGGATACCATTTTGTATTTTGAATGCACGCACAGATTGTGAAAGGCATTAAATGGGTGTTGATGGAGACTAAATGTGTACCCAGTAAGCTGGAATTAACCAATGAATTAAAGGCTCCATGCAGATTAGAAATGCTTATTAGGTGAATTATTTTAGCTTTGGTTTTTAGTAAATAAAACTAAGATTAGCAATTAGCCTTTAAAAAATTGTGTCTCAATTATGTTTGTTCCTCATGCCAGCCAGCTTCTAGACTGAGATGCTCATGCCACAGTTTACTAAAACTCTTCACGGTGTCAATCATAAACTCAACCTACATCCTGTAACCTCCCCTCTTCTTTGAGAAAAATTGACCCAGGACACTGATCTTCAATGCTTTCGAATCCTGGCCTCCAGTTTCATAGAGAAACTGCTTAAATTTTCTCTTTTTAAACACCATTTGGACCCTGATTCAAACTTTTGTATTATAGTTCTCTTTCTATAATGCCTTCCTATCCCGTGCTCCTAACTTAGCTTTCTCTATTTCCTTTGGAAGCAAGTAAATATAGTATATTGATAATTAGCTCAGAAGTGACAAAGAGCATGCCTTTTACTTCTTCCTGCTCCCCATGAGATCTGAAACATAGCTAATCTGTAGTAGTATTCAGTTGACAAGTAGATGGAATTCTGCTCCACATCTTTGTAGAATAGATTTCTGCATATAAGATGCTTAGGTTGACCTACAATCTCTTTATATGGCACCACCTAAAATGCTTAATTTCCATTTTTTTGCCAAACCCAGCATTTTTGGCCTTAAAAATATTTCTAAAACCAACTAGAAACCTGAGACAGACTATATTACCATCTCTCTATGAATCTGCATTTCTCTGTCTGTATTCGCATTTCTCTGTCTGTATTCATCATGTCTAAGCAACCTGACCTTCCACCAGGCCCTATGCCCTACTGTTTGCTCACCGAATTGTAAAGTCCTGAGAGCGACATGTGGCCTGAATAGTTTTCTGTCCTGATTCTCCACACAGCCCGGACAGGTGGGCAGGTAAGATGAGTGCTAGCCGGGCACACTGAACGTGTCATTTGGGACTCTGTGCTACTCAGCTTAAAGCTTTTCTGAAACAAGTCCGCCAGCTTTGGCTCTGCACCTCCCATCCTCGCCCCATGTCACCTGCCAACTTCTCCAGACGTGTGCTCCTCCCAGGTGCCTGTTGTCCCCAATCCGAGATCTCACGGCCCAGGCCTGACTCTCATCTGTCTTCTTCCAGCTTACACTTTTTCATCCAACTGGTCACTTGTAAAACCTGATGCCACCTAGTTGACATTACAAATGATTTCCTAGACTCACAGGAAAGTATAAATGAATGACAAAAAACACAGCACAACTAAGGAGTTTGCTGGTTAATGGGAAAACAGTTTTTAGCCACTACAATTATAGTGATGGCAGATTTAATCACCAACAGCAAAACTGAGAGATCTTTCTGGAAAGGGTGACAGAGAGCCTCTCTAGTGTCCTCAAGTCACATCTCACAGGTGGCTACCAGCTCTCCATGTAGGAACCACATGTGTTTGTTTCAAGAGCTTTCCCACACCTGTTTCCTCATGCAGGGCATATGGAAACCAGAAGAAAGAAAGGAATGAATAATGTAATTAATACACATGGTAATTTCTTACCTTTGAACAAAACAGAGTCCATCAAACATGTCATTTTTGCCTGCATGAGAGCTGTATTGAATGCTTTCCAGAAATATTAATTTTTACAAGATAAAAATCTTGCATTTCTGCATGGAAAAAATGACATTTGTATAAAGCAACAGTTTGTGAGCACCTACAACATGTTAGGAGCAAAGACTACATGAGATACAAGAGAATAGTTGTTACCTGAGGGCTCTGTCCCTGGACGAGCTTAAGCATGAGTTGTGAACACCTGTTTCATACACAGCTTATAATATCGTTGTTTTATAAATTTTCTTAATAGACCATAGACATACATAATTTGGAAATTTCTTAATTTTTTTAAATAGGTATATTTTGAAAAACAAAAATAATAGGCAGTTTGAGAATCCTGATAATCCAAAACTAAACAACAGTCTAATATTAAGTGGATAAAACCAGGTAATGTATCTAAGTTTTAATTTCTCATCAGGGCGCTTTAGAGGCAGGAAAGCAGGCCACAGTTGTACATTCTGGGCAGTTCTGAGAGATCTGCCACCATCTGGAATGACCCGGAAATGTTTGAGGACCGCTCCTTCTATCCCTTACAGAGAAGGAAACTACATATGTAAATCTACAATAAAACAGACAGGCAGGAAACACTTTCATCAGTTATTCTCATGAAAAAGGGAGGTTACTCAACAGAGCCCTAGAAATTATCGTAGCCCCCATTTGGTGTAATCTACTACAAGCAAATCTGAGTTACTGAGAAACTGAGCAATTGGCTCAGGACCACACAGCTGGCAAATAAGCTCTAAATGTCTCCAAATTTCTACAATTGCCATTCATTCTTCTTTTTCAAGTATAGGTGAGCACCTTGTAAAGAATCCCCATGGCAATGGTTGTATGTCAAAGAACAAATTAATGAAGACTACACCCATCATCAGTGTTCATAGGTGTACTCACCAGGTTTCATGATGTTCCCATCAATGCCGATCATGCCAAGAACATAGGTCCTCCCAGCTGTTCAGATTTGTGACCTTACACCTGCTCCCTGAGTGTCTCACAGAGGTGGGTCCCTCCAGTGCTGAGCTTGTCCCCGTCCTGATACAAGACGTTGAGTATGTCCTTGGCTTCTCAAGTTAAAAGTGGCAAAGCCAATTTCCCTCAGAAATAACAGGAATCAGGGCCCGTTAGAATCAACCCTCAGCAGTAACACCAGAGCCTTCCAGGGGCTACTTGGGGTTGGGTTAAGGCACCCCTGTCTGTTTCAGGGACCTGGTGAGCACTGGACTGACCACACTTTCCAAAGGCTACCAGCTGAACACTCCCTGAGAGTTTTCCAGGGTAGATTTCCAAACAGCAACAGAAGCCACAAGGACCACAAATGACATTCCAAACTCAGGTCCTTTAGTTTGGTTGCCCTTGATGCTGCAACCTCACCAGGCAATCCCCAGAAGAATTTCAGAAGCATGTTGAAAGCTTACTCTTCTCCATGCTAGTCTGAACAGGTAGAAATACTGTAAGGAGCAAAGCTGAAGTCCCAGTGTGGTCTTCATGGCCAATAAATACAAGGCTGAAGATAGGAACATGATGTAACTGCCAGAGTAGCCTGCCAACGGGCTAAAGAGTAGGCAATAGGAGGGGCACACAAGGACAGGTAACCCAGCATCCTTCTCTGGCTTCTACCATGGAAGGGTACAGGCCAAGCCCAGATGGTCACATCAGTCCTCCCAAATTGACCAGTTAGGCAAGTCTCTCTACTGCCTCAGTGGGTGAAGGAGCCTCTTCAACACCCACGTGAATGTTGAGTTTCCACACGTCACCTACTTCGTTCTTACTGATCCAACTTCTCTGTGTGTGTGCCAGTTACAGATACAATGTTTATGTGGTCAACATCAACCTCAGAGATTTGTGATTTATTTTTCTTCTAAGTAGTAACTTTTTAGGAAAAAGAGTAATCATTATTCAGGATTCATAAAGCCCATGGTGTCTGCTTCAGTACCACAGGATAGTATCAAGGACTCAGATACTTAGGATTTATTGAGATTCAGAAATGATGAGGAAAAATACAGTACATCAGAAATCAAAGGTGCTCTTCTGATCTGAGTACAAAGGACGACACATATTCTTGGCATGGCACAAATTAATAACTAGTATGAATCACCAGTGATGAGGTTATTGACTGCCCTAGAAAATCTGCAGTCTTGCTTCACTTTCTGAGGACTATAAACCTTTCCAGACTCGGGGTGTGGAGGTTCAGGACAAGCTGTCCTCTACCAAACACCTCGGAGGGGAGACGATTAACACTTGGTGGGGACAGCTCTCTCAGGAGAGCTGTGCGTAAAATGACCGGGGAAGGAAAAGGCAGCTCCTTCTCAAATTAGCATAATTAGTAATTATCTCTTAATAGCCCCACTTGGCTTCTGAGACTTGGCACTTGAAATTCTGCTTAAAGTTCAGTGAGGAAAAACAAATTTCACGCTGAAATGTCTCAATAACACAGCTGAGCTGCTGAGGTAATCGACTGGTTGAGGTAAAAGGGAGGAGGTGAACATATGGACACCTCACATTCTTCCCCATAAGAACCAGGTATGCAATCATAGATGTTTTGACAGAAAACACCAAAGAGGATGTAGCATCATTAGAACACTCCCTAGTCTTTGAAGAACCTTTCAGAATTTTCCTCTCTGGGGAGTCGATGTCACCAGCTAGGTACTGAGATTCATTCCATCTAATGAAACATAATGTGGCTTCCCTGAGATCAAAAGTACATTCAAAACATCATATGAAAAAGAAAACAGTAAAATAGAAGGAAAAAAAAACAAACAGCAGCTAACAAATCTTGCACACACTTTCCTATTTGCTTATTAGAATTCAGATCCAAATAAGATTCATAAACAGCCAACGGCTAATAACCCCAAAAGTTAGTGTCTGTGGCAAGGAAACAGATGGACTTATTCTATTTTTTATGAAGGTATGTTTGGCAGGACACAGAAAAGTCATATTTACAATTCTCCATGGCTGAACAGCATCTTCCTTTGATCTGAGCAAGGACAACTTTACAATTTGTCAAAGCAATCTTTTGACATTACTTAGCTGCACTTGATTTGTATGTCATAGCAATTCATAGAAAGACTTAAGCATGATCATGTGAGATTGTCCAATAAATCCCTGGACAGTGGGGTTCAGACACGAAGGTAAGCAGGTCTCCTGTCTGCAGCTATGGCACAGACAATTATTCAGTACCCAACCCAGAAACACCCATGGGATGGTCACATGCAGTTTAAAGATCTATGGCATCAGGAGGTTCAGGGTAAAAATGTTTCTCGGGATCTGAGATGACTTTTCCTCATTCCTCCATGTTTAAATGTTCTGCTGACACCCTCTTCCTTCCCTAACCTCAATTATCTCCTCTGTCTACTGTCACATGCTCCTCATACTTTCTTGCAACACTCCTGGCCCTATGCCCAGATTAGCCCACATTGTTGGGTGTCCTTTGAAGTGGCTCACAGGCTGATGGGTTCATTGTACAAGAAACCATTGGAAAAAAAAAAAAAGAAAGAATTTAGTATTTGATTACTACTTCCTGAGTAGCCCATGTTTTCATACATATTATTTCATTGGGCCCTCACAATAACTCAAGGAGGTGACATTGTTTCATTTTGCACGAAAGGAAAATTAGGTCCTAAAATGATAGGGAATATGTCAAAAAGAGGACTTGAACCTACACTTTTCCCATGACAACAGACTGCCTCTCAAAGCTTGTAGCTTCTTGAAATATATAAAATACCGAGAATCATTTTAGCAGCTCCAGTTTTTGAGGAATTTCCATACTGTTTTCCACAGTGGTTGCACCATTCTACATTCCCACCAACAGTGCACAAGTGTTCCCTTTTCTCCACATCAGGGACAACACTTGTTATTTTTATTTTGTTTTGTTTTGGTTGCAAAAGCCACTCTGACAGGTAATATCTCATTGTAGTTTTAATTTGCTTTTTGTTTGACAATTAGAGATGTTGAGCACCTTTTCATATACGGGTTGATCATTTGTATCTTTTCTTTGGAGATATGTCTGTTCAATACCTTTCCCCATTTTTTAATTGGGTCATTTGTTTTTTGCAATTGAATTATAGAAGTCCCTTATATATTCTGGAAATTAATTCTTTCTCATATATAATTTGAAAATATTTTTTTCATTCTATAGGTTACCTTATCACTTGTATTGGTTGTTTCCTTTGCTATGCAAAAGCTTTTTAGTTTGATGTAGCATCATTTTTTTAACTCGTGTATCCTTTGCTTTTGTTGTAAATAAGGACTTTATTCTTTTTTGTGCGTACATATCTAATTTTCCCAACACCATTTTTCAAAGGCTGTCCTTTGCCTAATGTATATTTTTGTCAGCTTTATCAGTGATCATTTGCCTATACATGTGTACATTTATTTGTAAGTTCTCTACCCTGTTCCATTGGTCTGTACATCTCTCTTTATGCCAGTGCCATACTGTTTTAACTACTGTTGCTTTGTAATATGTTTTGAAATCTGGAAGCCTCCAGCTTAGTTTATTTTCCTCAAAATTGGTTTTGCTCTTCAGGGTCATTAATTTTATAATTTTAAAAATTCTATTAGAAATGCTATTGAAATTTTAATGGAGATAGCATTGAATCTATAGTTTGCTCTGGGTGATACAGACCTTTTAACAGTATTGAGTCTTATAGTTCATGAACATAGGGTGTCCTTCCATTTATTTATATCTCCTTTATTTCTTTCATCAACATTTTTTAGTTTTCAATGTAGAAGTCTTTTATGTCCTTGGTTAAATTTATTTCTAAATATTTTATTCTTTTAGCTGTTATAGTAAGTGAGATCATTTGCTTAATTGCCTTTTAAGATGGTTCATTGTTTGTGTATAGAACTGCAATCAATTTTTGAAAGCTGATTTTATATTCTGCAATTTCACTGAATTCTTCAATCATGTGGAACAAATTTTTGTGGTGTCTTTATGGGTTTCTAAATATAGGATAATATTATTTGCAAGTACAAGATATAGACCATTTTATGTCTTCCTTTCTGATTTAGAGTTTTTGTCTAATTTATCTAGCTAAGATTCCCAGTACAATGTTGAATACAAGTGGTGTGAGAGGGCATCCTTGTCTTTTTCCTGAACTTAGAGAAAAAGCTTTTAGTTTTTCACCATTGAGTATATTAGCAATCCCACTTTGGGGTATATATTCAAAAGAAATGAAATCAGGATCTTAAAGAGATATCTGCATTTCCATGTTTATTTCTGCATTTCTCACAATAACCAAGTAATGGAAATGATCCATATCTAGAAATGAGTTAGAATATTATTCAGCTTAAAAAAAGGAAATTCTGCCATTTTTGACACCATGAATGAACCTAGAGGACATTATGCTAAGTGGAATAAGCCAGCCACAGAAGGACAAAGGCTGTATGATTCCATTTGTACGAGACATCAAACACAGTCAGACTCCTAGAAGCAGAGATTGCAATAATGGTTGTCAGGGACGGGGTGTGGTGAATGGGAGATGTTGAGCAGGCATAGGTGTCAGTTACGCTAAATGAATATATTCTAGAGCGTTTCTGAAAGACTTAGAGCCTATAGTTAATACAGTTTTGTTTGTTAGGAAGATACTGCTCATGTTGTATAATTCTCCCCCCCACCCCCCACACACAAGCAAACAAAGCATCCAAAGGGACAAAGGAAACTTCTGGGTGTAATTGTTATTTCTGTTACCTGATTGTGGTGCTGCTGTCACAGGGTTTGTATAAGTCCAAACTTGATCAGATTGTCCCCATTAAGGATATGTAGTTCTTCATATACCAATTATATCTCAATAAAGCTTAAAAATCATTATGGAAGCTTAGAGAGAAGCAGCACCCTGCAGCACTTACACATTCTCTGTCACTGTCTTAAATAAATGTATCTTGATCCTCAGTATTTGTCAGAACAGTGCCTTGCTGCAGGGTCTGGGCTGGGAAGATGTAAACACATGTATACTTTTCTTCCCATATAAAATTAATAATCATATAGTCAGGCTGATTTGTACCACCACCTACTATTTAAAGGAACATATCATTTCTTTACCTTTGAGGAAAATACTCTGTTTCCAGACCAAAGCTTGGCTTGGGCGTCTGCTCTGGGTGAATGCCAAATTAATGGTTTGACTTGGGCAGTGCAGGCTCCCTTCTCTTCCCCTCTGTAATGTTCTCACTTCACTGTTAACACACAATATTTTTCCTGAGTCTCTATAACCTTCAACTTTGTACCAGGCACGGATGATAGGAAGTTAAATTAGAATTTCTTCCATCAAGAAACAAAAATCCCCAGGGGCCCAGGGAAGCCCAGGAAGCCTGCACTGTTCAAAACCCCAGACAGACTCTCTGCATATGTGCAGTTTCCAGACCATGTCCCACCATCCCTTCCCTGATGTGAGCATGAGCCCAGGTCTCACTTTTCATGAAAGGACTCAAGTCTCACTTTAACACAGTGGAGGATTTTGAAGAAGTACAACATGGTATTTTTCATGATTAGTAAGAATTTGGGTCCCTAATTGTTCAGAGCCCCTGCCCGCCCCCCGCCTCCTGTGTGTATAGACTAGGCCCCGTTTTCTCCATGGGTGGACGATAAATCAGGGAAAGGCCTGAATTCTGTGCTACTGCAGAAACCAGGGCTTTTGTGCTAAGTTTGACCTCACAGCCTTCTGAACCAAATGTCTACTTAGTTTATAGCCAAAGG
Organism: Macrotus californicus; assembly: GCA_007922815.1. Classification (NCBI taxonomy): domain Eukaryota; kingdom Metazoa; phylum Chordata; class Mammalia; order Chiroptera; family Phyllostomidae; genus Macrotus; species Macrotus californicus. The sequence continues at coordinate 28,042 of VMDR010007309.1, read as the reverse complement.
AGAAAATGAGATGTTTGTCGGAAAAGTGTAGATGAGCCAAACCAAGTCCTCCATGCTTCTTTAAGTACTTGCTAACCCTACTCTGTTGTTTGAAGGTGGGACGCAGCCCTGAGCCTCCTGTAGCCCTCAGCAAATCCACCAAGCCCTGGAACAGTGTTCAAACAGCGCTTTAATAAAATAATCATGTTCATGTCCCGAACCAGGGAGTGTTGAAGGCTGAAGTAAAAAGTGTTATGAAACTGAGTCAAAACAATGACATAAAAAGTATGGGTATGAGGAGAGCACTACAAGGGCTGAACACATTTCCCATCGGGGATTAAAATGAGATGCCACTGGTAATGCAAATGTTTGCAGGAAGAAAATTCTAGAAAATGGGATCAGTGAAGCTCTGAAGAGTCGTGGTGCTCATCTATTTCCTCCTGCCCTTCAGAGTGTCTCCTCACAGCCCCAGAGGAGGCAAATATGAAAGTAATAAAGGAGTCATGTGGGAAGGTCGCAGGGCTGAACTGTGAAATTGTACAGGAGTCTGGGGCTCTTGAGGAGGACGCTGTGAGAAAGGACTCCTGTGCAGGGGAGTGTGTCTTTAGAAACAATTTTGGTTTCATAAGAAATAATTTTGATATTGATTGAATGAAGTAAGAAAAATCCTGAACTTGTAACAAGTGGGTGTGGTTCATTTTGAGCTGGGTGCGTGGAGGGAGGATCCATTAAAGTAGGGCGTGGGCAGGGTCTAGGAGAAAGAGGTGCCCCTCCCTCACCCCGCACGCTGGGCGAGCTCTGTCTTCCTTCCGCCGTTTCAGTGGGGCTGTCTTTCTGGTTAGCACTGCAATGTGTGTTCAATGTGGTGAGCTCTGTGACCTCAGACGCAGGAAGAGGGACACGCCAGGAAGTGGATTCTGCCAATCGTTGCATGAAGCCCTATAGTCATGCGGTTGAAAGTGCAGAAAACACGGCCCCTGTGTTGGTTGAAAAGTAGGGCTGTTTTTCTTTGAAAGTAAACTGTATGGAGAGCCCAGGAGGAATGAAAAATACTGCTGCTGGAACGTCATTTGGGAGGAAGAAAGACTGCAGCACAAAGTTTACTATCTAAACATATAAATACATGTGGGTTGCCTTCTTTTGACGTTCAGAATGAAGGCTAGTCCATGAAAGATGCCTACGAGAAAGGTGAGGTTGTGGGCGGGGACATTTACCTCTGTGTTCCTATGTCATCTTTCCCTACCCTCTCCTCCAGTTCTGTCTGTATCCGTTTCTCACCCCCATTGAAGATACACAGAATTGGTCCACTTCTGAATGGGAAGCAAGATGACATCACTGATGTCATAGACATGCCATGGGTGTTAGTCATGTGTTCTGTTTAGGAGAGGAAGGGGCAGGTTGACAAAACACCAGCACTTTAGCAGACAAAGTCAATAAACTAGCTAAAAATGACAAAGTAGACAACCTAGCTGTTTCTGTACATTTTCTTCTTTTATCTAACAAATGTAGGTCAATGTTTTATGCTGCTCATATTGGCGTCACCCATTTTAGCTCCACTAGTAAAAGCTAATCTCTGGTTAAACATTAATGTGGATTAAACCTCAGATGAAGAATAAAAAGTGAGATAAAGTAGTAAATATATACTTAAAACTCAAGCATTAAACCATTAAAATACTCCCATAAACTGTTTTATAATTTTCTAATCTAAAAATATCTAGAGAAGAACTGTTTAAAAGAAAGAAAATCAACCCAAAATTTGGTCCCACAGTTCAAATAACTTCCAAATAAACTCTAGTTGTCCCTGAGTCAGTATCCTCAGATGCAGCCGTCAGGACTAATTACTGAGGGGAGCCTTTGGGCAGGAAATTCTGGGAATGGCATGACACGATTCTTTCTAGTGAAAAAGGCTCTAGGTTGTGACATAGGTAAAACAATCTACCTGATAGAAAATGTCGGCGAAAGAAAGAGGCCACTCCATGAAACCTCTTCCACAGCCACACCTTGCATTTTGGGGCACAGTTATATGTCTGCAGATTTCAGTTTAATAGAGTTGTTCTCTAGAAATGCCTCTTTCAACAATTTCTCTCCCTTGGCTGAGCTACCACTCAGCCCTCAGCCTGCCTCCCAAGGCCTCACACTCCCTGAAGCCCACGCCCTGGCAGACGCTTAGTGCCACACTTCAGCCAGAAACGATAGTGCTGAGCAGGCACAAGACACGTGCTCCCTACAGCATCCGTCCGGTCTTATTGGCATTACCTTATTGTAAAACAGTAATTTTCCATGGAGTTTTTCTACAAGAAAATGTGTATTGTACATAGTCTACCAAATAATATATTCAGAAAAAAATCAGAATTATAGTGCTTAGGTGTTTATCTATGTTTTAATCTGCTTCTTTTATCCATGGCAAATAAAACAGGGAAACAATGTCCTACACTCCACTGAAAGTTGAGTGATGAGTCATTACCTGTTTACCACGGCTCTCTGTTCTGTTCCACTGGTCCATGCCTGTCTTTGTACCGGTACCACGCTGTTCACATTCCTGTACCTTTGAAAGAGTGTTTGTTTTCAAGCTGCTAAATTTTGAGATAATTTGTCATACAGCAACAGACAGTAACAAACCCCAAAATTCATGATGGTTTGCTAACTCTCACCCCCTGGCTGAGCACTGCTTCCAGGGTGGAATGTCATGTGAGATTGTCAAGGTCACTCACTAACAGCCGGTGCTTGGCCACACTTTAACAAGCCTTGGTTCTGATTGCAAACTCGTATGCAATAAGAGTGCTCCAGTGATTTCATTGGACCTAATCTGGCCAAATCCACTTTTAAATGAAATTCTCCTATGTGATGATGTCTATCACATACAGATGGTACTCAAACACTGATTAGGTAATACTATAAAATAAGCATTTATCTGAAGATTTGGGGAAAACCATCTATTAATCTTTTTTATTAGGCTAAACAGCTAATTTCTTTCATTCTATCAATCTGATACAAAATCTCTTAATTCTCTTTTTAGGGGAGATGCTATCTAACATACCACCACTTCACAATTTTTCCATCTTCTCTTGTGTCATCAAATTCCTTCTCCCTATCAATTATTCTGGGGTACCTACTCACATACTGTGATTTCTCCTGTCTTAAATGAGTCCTCCTGTGTCCCCATCCCCCTGTGACTAAGCCCCCTCCCTGACTCTCAGACACTCCCGGACTCCAGACCGACCATGGCACTGGCTGCTCCCCCAACCTGGAACATCTTTCCTCTAGACCTCCATGTTTTTCTCTCCACTTCCTTTGGGTCTTGCATCAAATGTCACTTTCTTAGTGAGGCATTCCCTAGACATCCCATCTAATCCTGCCCTGTCCTTGCTCTCTACCCCTAAACATTTCAAGTTCCTCTAGGACACGAGTATTTGTCTCTTTTCCTTCTAACTGCTGCATCTCTACAGCCTAGAACAATCCCTAGCATACACCAAGTACTTAATAAATATTTATAAGAAAACTGTGACTATATCTGCTTCCCCACGCAATGTACCAACCCCCCTTCAAAATCACTCTGTGTTTGTGTAGCTTTGTTTCCTCCTGATGATAAGTTACTGAAACTTCATTGCAGAAAGTTATGAAAATACAGAAAAGTGTTAAAAAGAAAATTAAACTCTGCTCTCTTCCTGCTATGAGAAGGTAACAGCAGTTACTGTTTAATAATAGATTCCACCAGTTTTTTGTTCAAAGCTCACAACTTTGTGACAAGTAGCTCAAAACTTACATCCTGCATTTAATCTGCTTTTCAAAATTAGCCGCATGTCCATATTCCCATATCATTAAGTGTTCTTCCAGAGGAGGAGTGGTCAGAGCGAGATCTCCTCTGAAACCTATAGAAGAACCAACCAGAGCTCAGCTGGCATAAGTGTGTATTCCCAAGTTTGGGACGTAAGAAGGCTGGAGAGCACCAAGGGGAATAGGTTATAGGGCCTTAGCAGGAGAGGGGTCATGGGGTTCAGAGAGTTTGGGAACAGAGGAACTGTCCTCGGGGATTAGCAGCCATGGTTTGGCCAATCTGGACTTTAATCAAGGAGGTACAGAGAGATCCAGTGGCAGCTGAGAGGAAAACCCTTGGTTCCTCAGGTCCCCTCACCCTCAGTGCCACAGCAGGTTTAGGCAGACCCGCCTCGGAGAGGAGAGAGTTGGGGTCACAAATTTAGTTTATTTTTTAAATGTTGCTTTTATAAAATGGGCTCCGAAAATTAATTACCCTTGCGCTCTAGTCCGTGTATATAAAAGCCTTGCTGCTTTTCCAACTCTCGGTAGGAGGTGTTTTGATTCTATTAGATGTTGGAGCCTTGATCCTGGTTACCTAGAGAACTATCAACACTCATTTTCAGATGCGGTTGATGAGGGCTATTCATCCACAGGGGATGTCTGAGCCTTACTTTTGCTCTTTGTCTTTCTTTCATTTCCACAGTCCTTTTCCACCCAGGCCCCCAAGCTGTGCACATACACTTTACACAATAGAATGTATCAGATAGTAACTGATTTTTCCATTGAATGGAAGTATATTTGATTCGATGACATTTCTTGTTTAAAATCACTCTATATAATCCTTGACCAAACCCATGAGAGGGACAGAGACAGATCATTTGCCTTAAACAATTTGAACCTCACTGTCTAATTGCAGCTGAGTCTATTTTCCAATCACCTGCTCCACTTCAACTGCCCTTTCATAGGACGCATAGTTGTGCCTTTTTCCAACATTAGAGATTGCTTTTCAAATCCAGTTTCTACTCTGTACACATTCCCCATCCCCACCAGGAACACCAGCCAAGGGCTGTTCTCGGGGCTGGGGAAGAAATGTTTGATTTCGCTGCTGTCGATGCGCAGCAGGCTGCTGCTCTGACAAGAAGTGGAATCTGAGCATCCCTGGGCGGCAAGAGGAGGAAGCTCCCATCACTCTGTTTTCCAAGCTCACAACTACCCCTGAGGGTGGAGAGGATCTCAAGACTTCCTCTGTGGGGTGAGCTGGTGAGGATGAAAGTGGGCCGCTCTGAGCCTCTCCGAGCCCCCTCTCCATCGCAGGCAGCTGGCCACGGTCCCCGGCTGCCCTTGCTGCTTATGCTTATATCTTTAGGGAGGAGAAGAATTAGTGATTCAGGCCATTTGTTGGAGAGTGAGAGAATGAAGAACAGATACAATTTTAAAAATAAGCAAATTCCTCCCTGGCTGGTACAGCTCAGTGGATTGAGTGCCGGCCTGCAAACCAAAGGGTCTCCTGATTCCCAGTCAGCGCACGTGCCTGGGTTGTGGGCCAGGTCCCCAGTAGGGGGTGCACAAGAGGCAGCCACACATTGATGTTTCCCTCCCTCTCTCTCTCCCTTCCCCCTCTAAAAATAAATAAATATAATCTTTTAAAAAATAAACAGATTCTAAACTCTAAAATACGCACCATATACACATGTACATATACACATGTGTGTTCCTACCCACTCTTCTGCCTCATTTATCTCCACAGCACCAGGGCCTTCTAACACATTATGGTTAGACAGAGCTCAGCTCTCTCAACACCTGGTGAACAGGTGAATGGTGAACAGGTGAATGGGTGGAGCAGTGATGGCGAGAACCCCAAGGCCTGGCCTATTGGGGAGAGAGCAGGAACCTTCATGAGTGGGGTCTCCTGGGCTCTTTACCCCCTCTAGTTTGGTCCTGCTCACTAATGAGAAAGCTGAGGTTCAGGAGAGGGTCAGCCTGCCCCCAGGTCATCCTTCCCTCAGACCCTGCTCTGTCAGGACTTAGTGGGTTTGTGCTCAATGTGCAGGGCTGCTAGTGCCTCTGTTTTCGGACGTTGGGACTGAGGCCCGGAGAAGTTAGCCGATGTTTCCCAGGGCTCCACTTGTATCTGAGCTGGCCTACTCACCAGATCTTCTGGTGCTCATTCCGGTGCTCTTTCTGCTGCACCAAATCCCACAAGTGCATTAGCTGACATTCAAGGCTCATGACCCACAAATCCCCTTTGCCCTCACTGTCTCTGAGAGCAGAGTGGTTGGCTGCCCTCCAGGTGTGAGAGTGAGGCCCTTGTAACTGAAAGGAGCCTTCTGGAAGCACTCCTCTGCTTTCTGCCCACAAGGAGGCACACATGAAGACTTCACCCCAGGACATTCACTGAAAGCCACTGACCCTCCCCTTCAAGCTGCATTTGTCTCTATGCAGCTCCCTCCCACCCATGGCCCCTGCCTGCTTTCAAAGGCTAGGCTACAACTGTGGATGCACTTGGCCTATTTCTCTGAGTGCCCAACATGTACCTTACTTCAGATCCCTCTAATTCAAAATATCTGCATCAGGCTTGATCAGTGCAAACGTTGATTGGGATTATTTACACTGACCAGGTATAAGATGAGCCTGGTTTACCAAACTGCAGAATGGCGCAGACTGCAGTCCCCAGTAAATGCAGTGGCAGCATTTGTCCACTATGCTCAGCACACAGACAAACTCAGGGGCAGGAAAGTACAATGAACTATTGTGGGTAGTTTGTGTGCAGAGGTATAAGGCCCAAGTTGTTTTCAATTAAACACATAAGAAAAAAATCAGCATCCAGGAGACAAAATAAGCATATATATTATTTATACTCCATTGACCCTGGAAAAGATTAATTGTGTATTCTACCTGATAGTTTGCAAGACAATGAATTAGCTTAATATCATATTATTCAAATTACTATATGGATTGCTTTGCTATTCACAGTAAGCATGGATTTCAAAAGTTCTGAATTTCACGCCAACCTTAATCAGTATTTCCTTGCAGATAATACCTGAAGTGAAAATGTACAGGATATTTTAGAGAAATGCTTACTCTTTGGAATCAAAGCTGAACAAAAATATAACTGTTCTAAAAACAATCAAATAAATATGGGGAAATTTGCATGCTACATACCTTCACAAGATATACATGAGATTAAAGTAGTAAAGGCCCCAAGAAATTCTTTAGTAAAGAAAGGCTTAAGTCCTCCCAAGGTCCTTCAGCTAAAGACTCATTTCTCTGCACGGCACCGGCTGCCATTCTGGACAAGCGTCCTGGGGCCCACACTTTGGGAACCCTTTAGGATGGGCTGATATCATCACGTTACCGGCCTACATTTGTAGGGGAGCCACAGCTGAATCTCAACTCTTCAAAAATATTTTGGGAAGTAAAGAGACACTGCACAATGTCTGAATTCTTTCAAAAATTGTGTTATTTCTAATATTTTATCAATGAAACTAAAAACGGGAGGTGATTTTCTGTTAACGTACACTTTTATGTCTTTTTCCTCTGCAGCGACGATCTTGGGTCAGTATTGCTGAAGGGCGCTGTCGTAGGAGCATGTTGACTCCGACACATTTATTCCCTGCTACAAACGTCACATGTGTTAGAAAATGAATAGATTTCAGTATAATTGATAAGAGTTTTATCACCTGTGATTCTGCCATTATTTTTTTCATTTGGAGACAATATTCCAGGTTGTTTCAAGGTGAAGTAACGCCACATGGCAGCTGATAAAAGAAATGTCTTAATTTATTTGACTGTGTGGGTTGTATTTTTATCCTATTACTATATAGGAAAGATGACAAACATGAGAGAAGAGAAAATAAGAGGAATTATGGGATGGTTTTGGCTTTTTCCGGGTCACCTGACCAACTGGGCCGCACCACCGAGACCGAGCAGGTTTTCCCAGGAGATGAGGCCCCCGCAGCCCTGACAAGCCACTTATCTAATCGGACCTCCGGTTCTTCATCTGGAAAATGAGGCTCTGGGCATGGATTCTTTCCAAGGCCCCTTGCAGGTCAGAAATCCGAGGTGATTATGCTCCCCATGCTCCCCACAGCCTTCAGCAGTAGACAATCCATTTGCTCCCTAATTAGAGATAAAAGGCTTAGCAAACCCCTCAGAGAGCCCACTCACTGCAGCTGGCAAGGTTCAGCCACGTGTCCGTGGTGACGTCTGATCCCACTCTCTGCTGACTGGGGAAGCTTCCTGAGGCAGAAGGCTGAGGGACTCAGGGAAACACATAGAAAAAGGAGGAAAATGTACTGAAAACCAACTTCGTCAGCTCGAGAATGTTGTGGATGCATGACTCTGTTAGTCATCTTACAAACTAACTAAAATAACCTTCAACTAGTTGGGGTGGGCCATATAGAGTCTGGAGATCAGAAGACTTCAGTACTGTTACTGCTGTGCCTGAGAAAGTATGTTGGCCGTATTTATCCTGATGGTCCAGTTCATTGCCGTCCACTTGACTTGTTTGTTTACAGTGTGAAGGAGAGATGGTTTGCAGCCCTCCGGCAGTCAGGCAGAGGAAGCATGTCCTCTAGGCAGCCCTCGTTGGAAAATCAGCTAACTACAGGCATATGTACCATCTGAGAGGTCGGTCTTGCTCAAGCTTCCCCCCTCAATCACTCTCATCGTGATGAGTAACAAAGCAGACCTGTTCAGGGGCTGTCAGTGTCTTTATCAGGACATGGACGCAGAAGAAAGGGGCACAGAATGGGGACGGGGAGGTAGGTGGGGCACCCATGGCAGATTTCGTCCAAGGCTGCTGAACGTCTGGGATCAGATCTGCATGTAGGAAAGATTCTTTGGCTGCCACTAAGGGAAAGGATTATAAAGGAGCAAGAGTGAAGGGCAGGATGCGGGGGACAAAGCCTGTCATGTGTCTGTGGGGACAAGACTGATGGAAGGTCTAGGAGTGTGGAGGACGTTCAGGAGGTACAGTCTGTTGGGGGTTCCGAGGAAAGAGTGTGAGAAGGGGTCGTGGTCTACGTGAGGGTGCAGACTGAGACAAGAGCAGATACTCGTCTTGTCCCTCCTTCTCCCTTCTTCTTTCCTCTCACTGTCTCACTAGCCCTCAGGGACCCATGGCATGGCAGAACCAGCAAACAAGTGACCACCTCGGACACTCTGACACATGTAGCCAACTGAACACAGGAAGCGGAGCCCTGAAACTTCTGTCCCAGGACTCCCCACTCACCACCCCTCCTGCAGCTACATCCAGCACTTCTGTGTCTTAACACCAAGGACGCTTTGAATCCGTTGTAATCCCCATCACATGACAAGTGTGTTTAATATCCTGAAGCAGATATGTTGTAAATTGCTAACATTCAAAACAGCTTGTTGGCATTTAATTAGGTATCAAAACAAGGCTTTCTGTTGCTGTGTCTTTTGCAGGAAACTATCATTAGTTAAACTTCAGCATTGCACATGTTCCTACAAGCTGGGAAACATGAGCAGCAGAGAGCCCCGTGGCATTAGCTGCGAATTCTCAATGAAAATTAATCTCTCATTTCATTTGGCTTTTCTATAGAGCCTTTTGTCCAAGAATAACTAGTGTGTTAGCATGCAAAGTGTTTTGTTTTCCTCTTACAACCACCAACTCTTTGGTATCTGTTTTAGGTAAACAGGATTTGCAGAGGGGGGTTGTTTCTTTAATAGTGGCATTTCCAATGGCATCTAAAAAAGACACTTTAGATATATAGGATATATACCTACATAATTGTGAATGGCATTCTGTGGTCACTTTAATGCCCCCAGAATCTGAAATCCCCTTGATCTGTGTCTCAGCTCATCCATGTTAACATGTTGATGTATGAGCATATATCACATACTTATGTGTGAATGCAACAAACAAGGCCTCGAATGAGGATGCTGATCATGGTATGTCTTGTGAAAGCAAATACTTGCTGAAAACAGCCTGAAAGCCCATCAAGAGGACACTGATAAGTGAACTATGGCACACCCACCCCGTGGAATGCGTCCCTGTGCCCATGAGAATAATGAGGCAGGTCCGTCTGTGCTGATGGGGAACGTTTTCCCAGAGGCCTCACTGAGCCCACTGTGAGACCTCTTTTTATATCTCGTGTCCTGTGATGAGCCTCTGTCATAAAGGACTTCCGGGAATGGGGCATAAGATACTGACAACATTGTTTCTAGGGGGAGGGTTACTGAGGAGGTCAGCCAACTCACTTTTTAAAGTGCGTATGTTTACTTTGATTCCTTTTTAAATATGTTTTCGATCTGCAATTCTTACATTTATCGGCTTTAAAATATTGTTAAAGAGTTATTCACGTCTTAACTTCAGTAATGTGTGGAAATAATACGAAGGCTCATAAAAACATCTTGTGATGTCAGGAAGGGCTCGGAGGCAGCGCTACAATGTTAGAATCAATGCTAATTCATGTCGCAATTTCCCTCCTGAATTGAACCGGTAAATCAGAAGTTACCTTTTACTTCTAAGTCTATTAGTTTAATGAGTAATCACTCTTGGCTTTTTACTTTTTCTTTTTTCAGGAGGAGCAGACTGAGGAAGTAGGGCTCATGTGGATGGAGTATCAGGACTGGAGGGCGGGGGCTGTGGAAGGTCCCCATCTGGGTCCCTTGATTTCACTCCACCTGATACCGATTTTCCTAGCCCCCAAATATGCACTCCGTCCTACAAGGCAAGTAGCTCTAGGAAAAGCACAGCCCTGCCTAGAGCTCAGCGCCCAGGTGTTATCTAGAAGAAGGCTCAGGCCTTGAAACAGCTTGTGGCTCCACAGTCCTCCGCTGCCCCCTCCCAGTCTGGAAGCTCAGAACCAGGTGCCCCTGGACAGGGCAGTGGGAAGGGCAGAGGCCGGGTGGGCGAGGCCACTAGAACTGCCTTACTGAGCTGTGACCTCTGCAGAGATTGTCCAGGGAGCGCCCAGACCGTCCCTGATGGGGAGAGTCCAGCCAGGCGTGAGCAGGGTAGGGCCTCCTGTGGTCACCTCCCCAAACTTCAACTCCCTTCCAGTCTCTCCACTGGCCATGTCTGCCTGGGAGTCAGAACTGTCACATCCTCACTTCCCCCTGCCACACGATTAGGTGTCCTAGGGAGGTTTGTGGTGGTGAGGGCAAATAACATTGTCTGTTAAAATAATTTTGGTTTTGATATATCCTTCTAACACAGACTTGAAGAGAATCATGATATTATAAGCAAAGTGCCATCTGCTCAGAGCCTTTTTAAAAGTAGGCTATGAATCTAAATGACACATGTGACATGCAAACAATTAAACCATTCTATTTAGGACTGTCACTTTATATGCATGAGTAACTTTAATATTTTCTTATTCAAATGTCATTAATCTGGAAAATAGTGGAGGCAAATGGGCAGGAGGAGTGGGCGAGAGCGGCCACATCACCAAGTGTCAGTGCTCTGCAGGGGCCACTCACCACCGCCTGGAGTCCAGAGAGTGGCATTGTTATTTACGTAGTTCAAGGCAGGTTACATCTATTATTATAATTCTATTTTATGAAGTGCATATATAACATGGCTGTCTTGTAAGGGTGATCCAGGAAAAGGATATGGGTGTTTTCCTAACCATGAATTTTAAGTTGAAATTTTAGCAACCTTATTTTATTATTTATTCATTACAGCTATTATTATTTTAGCAGCGTTATTATTATACAAGTTCTGGGGTCCAATGTATCTGGTCACTGGTTTCAGCCCCGCTGTGGAAAAAGCACCAAGCCCACACCAGCTGTGGGAGGACCGTGCGAGCAGCGGTCACAGGGGTACAGGTGACTCCACATTTCAGGCAGCTCTTTCTCTGCGTGGGACTGAGAGGGGCCCCCTCCTCTGCAGCCCACACAGGAGGAATCGGTGCAGGGCCAAAATGGCCACACCAGGGTGGGGGTGGGGAGGTAAGGCAGAGTCAGGCTTTGGGTTTAGGCATGTTTAATGCAGACAAAAAGTAGGCAGCAGGATATAAATACGTGTAAAAACAATAATAATTCCTTCATTTTAGGCATCGCTCATGATTAATTAGCTGAAACTTTCAAATGTCAAAGTTCAATATTTCTCTTGTTTTCAATGATAATTATGTGGGAAAATGAGAAACAATAAACACGTGTTAATGTTAACATATTAATAATAGTAGTCTTTATATTTATTTTTCAAATCTATTTTTCAAGTGCCGCAGACACACAATATCATATTGGTTTCAGGCATATAACACAGTGCTAAGACTATGTATGTTGCATAGTGGATCCCCCACAGGTCCAGCATCCCTGACACCTCACATAGTTGATACGATACTAGCATACTGATAACCTTCTTATCATCATAATTAATGTCATGACATTGTCACTGCGCCCACTGTGTCGCATGGCGTAAGACAGAACCTTCCACCTCACCGTGGGCATGACCACACCAAAACACTCTGTGCGTGTAAGGACAAACTATGGTACCAAGGGCAGGTGCGGACCCTATACCGCAGCCCACCCTGTTCCCAGTCCTGCGCCCCTGCTCGCCCACGTGACAGATGCTCAGCTATTCCCAGAAGATGGATGGAGGCCTCACCACCCTGTGGCTTTTGTCTCTTATCGCCTCAACACCATTAGACCTTTTTCTAGTTTCACGCAAATTAACTGCTCATCAATTCCATGATTGCCAAAGCTTGCAGCAGCTGTACCTCTCAAACTAAGATGACTTTAAAGCTATTTCGTCCTGACTTCCCAGCACATGATCCTCCCTTTGTTAGACTCAATTGATTGATTCCAACCAGTTTATAACCAAGCCATTTATTTCACTTAACTATCCGCACAGCCCACAGGAACGTCCCCGTCGCCGTGTCTCCCACACTTGTGGATCGATGACCCAGCCATCAGCTCAAGCCCGCAAATTAAAGCACTCTTCCTGACTAACTAGCTTCCCTTGGTTTCTGTTTTTGTAGAGACTATTTTCAGAGGCAGTGAGGAGTCTGACAGCCCTCAAATATTGAGGTTGACTTCACTTAGAAGTGTTTGATTAAAAAGAAGAAAAAATGCTTAAGGGAGATGTTTGTATGCAGTTGGGCAGCCGTGAGTGGGTGTGTGTGCGTTGGGGAGAGGGGTGTCGACCCCCAGCAGCATTTCCAGGGCAGCCCTGGTTCTGCCCTAACCAGGGCTGGGCCCCTTCAGCCATCACTGCACGGGCAGGCCCCCACCCCAACACCCCCAGCCAGCCTGCAAACACTTACCTTACTTCACATAATAATTCGCATCAGGACTCATTCTCACTGGCAGAGGTCTCTGCAGGGCTCTTTGGATATTTTCTAAAGAGGTGCTGGTATTTGTAATTTAAAACATTGTAAAATCTTGCTCCCCCGTCTCCTCTTCTTCCTCTGTTGAATTCCTACCACACACAAAGGGGAAAAGGTTAGTCCACATCTGAAAATAGAAAGCAAATGCATAGCAAGGGCTTTGAGGTATTTATGGGGTTCAGTTTTATGAGGAAAAAAGAATGTATTAATGTTTGTTCCAAAGGAAATTCTAAATTTTCTCAAGGATCAGGCACTTGAAGGTAAATACATTATTTTATTCTAAGATCTCTCCAGAACATGCAAGTGGTTCAGAATCTATCTAGTTGGGTTCTTGAAATTGCATCATTTCTTGTCCATGGGCCAGATGTGGTCCTGCTTTTCATCTCCTCTCCCTCCTCCTCAGGACCCCGCCTGCCTGTCCACACGGAAAAGAAACCTGACCTAAAACTGCCGCTTTTATTGCTTTCTGGGTCAGCGCTGCTGCTCAGTCATAAAGAATCTCTATCCCAGCTTCTCAAATTCAAAAGCCTTTTGGAGAAATCAGCTTTTACAGACTGCCAAAACCTAGCCTGTCCCAATACCATTTAATAGTTAAAAACAAAACAACAGGTTAGCGTTTACAAAACAATCGAGGGTGTTTGGCACAGAGGCCATTAAAAAGTGGTAAAAAGCTGTTTCCATTTGGACAGATGGATAAACCTTCAGTTAAGGAAAATCTAGAACCTTTTGTAATGTAGTTCTGAAGTTCTCATGCTTACGTCTGGTGATGTCTAAAATAAAAATATCAAGGAAAGTGTCCATAGTCATTATTATATTCCCCTAACTCTTTTCATTGAGATGAGAAAGAAAAAGATAGATATATATAGATAGAAAATATGTATATGTAAATAACTATATATGTGTATCTACACACACATATATAGTCATGCACTGAATAAAGGTGTTTCTGTCATGTAATTGAATGGCAAACCACATATGTGCTGCTGTGTGCCATACAGCCAAGCCGTGTAGTGGGCTATACCAGCCAGATGTGTGTAAGTGCACTCTGCGATGCTCACACGACAAAATCACCTGAGGACACACTTCTCAGAACATATTCACATCCTTACGTGGCTCAACACCGTACACATGTGGACGTAAATATTCTCAGCATAAAACTCTACTTTGAATCTAAGGACAAACACTTTGCATTTACTGATTCTCTGGTTCTAAAACATTCTTTTAGGATTTCTTAGAGGTTCTTCAAGTTCTTCAATAAAAACGTTTTAGAAACTGAGAAAGATGTTTTTCACGCCTTCTTTCACAAAAAAAGTTGTCTCAGAAAGAAGCCTATTTTCCTGTATTTATATAGATTTCAGAAGGACATTATTTGGGACTCTCAGAATACAGCATGTACACTACGACATGAAGTTCTAGGATTTTTACATAGGGACAGAGGTTTTCACCCTCACCTAACACTTGCTTTACAGAACCTTTTTCCAAAACCCCGTATGAAGCAGTGCCTTTTCACACCGCAGAACCACTGCCACAGAAAGCATTAGTCACCTGCCCTGCCTGGTGACATTTCCCCATCATGTTCTGATATTGTCAATGGTCTTACCTGCATTTCTCTGCTCACCTAAACTGGGCTATCACTTCCCCACTGCAGCTTGTTTTGGCAATGGTCATGAGGTCTTTTTCTCTCCTCTTTTATTTCAAAATAAGATAGTTGTATAAAGTTAACCCAGTAAAATGTGTTATTATAATCAGTCTTGGCTCCATGTGAGCAAATTGGTGCAGCTGGTATTAAAACATCAAGTGCTCCCCCACCTCCTCCAATATCTGTCCTGGGCCCAAAGACACAAGCGGATCCGAGAATAAACTGACTCCATGTCTTGCCTCTGACCTGCTGGCATCCCAGAGCTGGGAGCTTCTTATCGTCCCATAAGTGAAAGTAGTTTCGAGCCACACAATTAGAGGTGGTGAACTCTGAATCCTTTTTTGGAAACAAATTCAAAATTGTTAATGGGAGTCAACGTAATGGGAGTCAAGTCTTCTTTTCATATTCTGATTTCTCCTTCTGCAATCATGATCTAAAAATGCCGTCAGCCTCGTCGGTTCAGACTCCATACAAGAAAAAAACTTTCACATTCTCAGAAATAAGTTGAATTTAGAACAGAGTGATGCATGAGTCAAAATGAAAAGTATGTTGTTTTGGGGGTCAGATATGCCTTGAAATGAGTTCTAATGCCACCATTTGCTGGTGAGGTACCCTAGAACACTATCCCACTGTCCTCATCTATGAACTAGGATGATGTATCTGTAGCCTGTAAGAAAATGAAAACATACGAAATTATGTATATAATGTTAATCATCTGTTTCCACTCAAATAAACCTATGATTAATTGCAACATTCAGAAACAATATGCTTCTTAAACCCAATTCCATAGTCTTTTCTTGGTCCTAAACAGTCAGGCTACATTTTGAAGAGCTGTATTGATTGTTGGCCAGCACACCCTTTAGCAGCCCTGTCCTTGCCACAATAATTCCCAGTGCAAAGAGAACCATTACACATTGATCTGAAAATTCTTTCATTTTAGTTAAATACATGCAATTTACATTTCTTAGAATCACATTCAATGTTCTCAACCCCTAGAGAGATACAATGGTAGACAGGGTTAGAAAGCTGCAGACACCTCTCCCCCTTGGGGTGGAGGCTGTGAATGTCACATGGCATGTTTTGAACCCTAAGAAGCAGTTGGCTGGAATGACCTGGAGCTGGAGCTGGAGACCGTGCCAGCCCTCAGAAACTATGCCTGACCTCACTTAACTCAAGGTGAAATAGGGGGGACTGATAAACCTGGGGCAAAAGCAAAGCAACTTCCTATAACACTGAATGGCGTTTTGGGGTTTTAGGTTATATTTGTTTGTGTGTGTGACTGGTTGGTTTTTAAGACAGGCCTTCAGGTGATGATGCCTTCTCCACATACATTTGTCCTTAAACAACTAATTACTTGCCAGGCTGCTTCCTTTATTTACTGCTCATTTGACAAATAATCTGATTGTGACTTATGGCTCCCTAGACAACACTGAAGATAAACCAGACCTCTCTGCATAACTCAACTGGTCCTCATGCATGGGTCAGTCTCCGCCAACATCTGTATGCCGCCGGCTTCATCTCGAAGGCTCTGTCCACCTTCGATGCCTCATGCTCTTTTTTAAAATTTAATTTAATTTTATTGTGGTAAGAACACTTACTGTGAGATCTACCCACTTAACAAATTCCTGAGTGCACCACACAGTACTGTCAAGGACTGTCACCATCTTGCACAGCAGATCTCTAAGCTTGCTCTCCTGATTGACAGAGACTGTCTGCCTGTTGATTAGACACCTGTGCTTTCTCCATTGTCCTAAAGTTCCCATCCCCTTATTTTGCACCTGACTGACTCCAGCTCTTCCTTTATAGACAGGGGGAAAGGACGATACAGGAGAAGTGCCTTGAAATCTATTATAAATGTCTCTGTATGCTTGCACTGGGGTGCTGCATGGCACGTAGCTATTTGTTTGTTAGGAGGAAGCATGCTGGGTTCTGGCTGAAAGCACCAATCTTAGGGCACCACATCTCACCATCACCTCCTGTCCTCAGCACCATCCATCCTGGGGATGTCTTCTGCTCATTAACAACGAAGCTGCTTTCTCCTATGATGTATCCATATACCTTTGAATCACAACTTCTGTTTGTTGCCCTTTTACTTGGGATTCAGTGGCCAAGAGGGTTGTTTGCAGGGAATTAAACTAGACATCTAGGCCCATGGGGCATGCATTGCACGTGAAATAAATGTGACCGGGCACCATTACAAAGGTGGCAGGTGGCTGTGTCGGGTAACAGAAGCCCCACATGGGACCATGGGGTCATTGTGACCATCACCTCACTGGAGAATTGCAGGACAGTAGGGATCTTGGAAACCCCTGGATAGTCTGATTTAATCACCTCATTTTACAGCTGCAGATAAGATGACCCTGAGGCCAAACAATTTGCCCAAAGACACAGATAATTTATTGCAGACCCTGGACTAGAATCTGTGTGTCCTAATTCTTAGGTTAGGCCTTTTTTAGGGTTTTTTTTTTTTAACTATATTGCTCTCTTTACATTCTGGACTTTCTTGTAACAGAGAGAATGAAATAGTCACAGTGATAGTAATAGGTCTCTGGGAATTTTCTTATGCAAGTCGTTGGGTAAAGACGTGAGGCATCGTGTGCTGTGTGGTTCTGCTGAGGGTGGGCTGCTCTGAGGACACAGACCCAAGTGACATTCATTCCGGCCTACGTGACTCAGACATGAAAATCATTTCATTGCTACTACAAGGTAAACTTCTCCCTGAGCAAACTAAATCGGTTGATTTACTTATAATCAGCATGATTAGAAAACTATGCTTTATTCATGAGACGGAGCTGCTCTAGTTTTGCATTATTTCTGGTCAGAGGGTATCAGGACACCTGATATTGTCCACTTCTCTCTGGGCCATTTTTAAGTCATGTTTCCAGAGGAGTCCCTAACCCTACTAAATAGGCACTCACATATCACCATTTGCCTCAGGGTACCGTGTTCTTCCTACAAAGAGAAAATTAAGATTATTATATGATAATGCAGGTGCAAT
Source organism: Macrotus californicus (assembly GCA_007922815.1). Taxonomy (NCBI): domain Eukaryota; kingdom Metazoa; phylum Chordata; class Mammalia; order Chiroptera; family Phyllostomidae; genus Macrotus; species Macrotus californicus. The sequence goes on along the minus strand of VMDR010007309.1, from coordinate 10,371 downwards.
CCACAGTTATGGAGTTCATAGAATTGAAGAGTTTTTATTTTAAAAAAATTTGTGTGTCCTTCAAACGCTCCCCTCCCAATTGCCAGGCATAGCCCAGAGGTACTCTCTGTATTGCGTTATACCTGACGAGGGGCCCACGTGAGTCATTTCACCCCTGCGTGCCCAGTGACCTGGGACAGCAACATGGTCCTGAAGATTCGAAGGAGGAAATAGATGGAAGGAGACTTTTGTCTAACACAGTGATAAATCACTTCTCTTATTCTCTCGTCCCCTCATTCAGTGCATGTTTATGGGAAATCTTTGACATGTAATGCTGATGGGAAACTACAGTCAGCTCTAGCTTTCCTTTTGCAAGTTCACACATACACAAACAGCACAGCCTTGGGTGAAATAAATGTTGTGAGTGTGATTTCATGAGTCCCATCAGGTTAACGCAACAGCCCTGGTTAAGATGATCAGCAGAGGCATTATGGAGGAAGCTGGACTAGTCCTTCTGTGTGCATGGGAGTTTGATGAGCAAGGATGGAAGAGGGAGGTAAAGATTATATGAGCAGGAAGAAGGTAGAGTCAAGATGAGAGTTTGAAGATGTACATCCTGGAAATGGCCAGAATACCAACCAGTTTAAATTATGGATTTTGCACAGAAAAGAAAGTATAGATAAGTGAGTTTGAAGAAAGCAGAGAGAGAGGCAGGACAGTGGGGAGCCCAAGTGCTTGGCTCAACATTAGGACTGCATTCGGCAGGCTTACTTGGTACCACACCTGCCTTTCAGAGCACCCGCCTTTGCTTGGAGTGGGCACAGGGGGGATTCCTACCTTTGAATATTTGCAAGTAGAAGGGAAGTGAGGCTCACAAAAGAAATATCAAGTAGAAAATAAGAGTAATAACGTGTGAGTAAAGAGAAATTGAATCGTCCAATTGTCCACATAGCAGGTACCTCTTGAGTTTGATTTCAAGTAATAGACTGTTTACACATTTTCTCCTTAAATAATAGATAACTGGACCACGACTTACATGCTGAATGTGAGCTGGAACAATCTGTGACTCTAAACTCTGGAATTCAGAGTGGCAGGGGTGGAGAAGAATCCCAATATTAGAACTGGAACTCTTCCCTCAGTGGCCATAATGAGGTATTAACATAAAAAAGCCTTAATTAACCCGGTCACACACGATGAGATTTTAAGGGTCCGAGAGCCACCCTGAGTGATACCCTGTCACCTTGACAGTGATCAGCCATTCAGGCAGGACAGGTTTCGAGCCAAAATAATAGCACAGGGTAAATCTCTCATTAGTAATTCCATTTATGCAAAAGTCTAATTAGCGCTGCTTGGAAAGATATGTGTCTGGTGACTGGACAGGGCGAGGGAAATGAAGATGCCTTTGCATGCTGGCACACAGCACAGGTCTCCTCAAAATAGGGCGCTCATATAATTTATCATCCAAACCAGGGCACTCCTGAAAGTGAATGAGGGCACTATTAATAATGATGCCAGGACAATTGGCACAAACTGGGACTGTCCCAGGCAACCTGGGACAAAGGGTCGCCCTGCCTCCGAGGATAAATGACAAGGACCGCTCCTCTCTGCCCTTCATCTCTTCATGGCCTGAGTCCTCTTTGGAAAGAAGAAAAAGCAAGTGTCCCATTTTGTTGTTGAAAGTGACTTCTCTGGAAATATAGCACAGGACGTGTACTTCTTATTGTTAGAACTGCCCCAAATCGTGACTAAGAGATGCTGAGAGGGAAATGATGAGAAAATTTAATAGTGTCCAAGCTCAGTGAGTGTGTAGAAGCCAGAAAACGTGCGTCCCTTGCTGGTTTGTGTCCCTGAGAACACACCTGGCTCAATAGGGCCAGGTCTAGGGGCTGGTCTAGAGTGGGGGTTTTGGCCAAGAGCAGGAGGCAAACAGGAGCTTGGAGCACCAGGGATGGAAGACAAGGTGAGAGTGAGCATGAGGACAGGAGGTTCAGGGGAGAGAGAAGAATGCAGCCTTCAAATGTTGGAGCATCCAGGACACAGATGGGACAGAAACCCAGTCACTGCAGACACCCACGCTGCCCCTGAGAATTTTATAGTTGGATTGACCTGCCAGTGCAGACACTGCTTAAGAAGTGAGCTCTTTGCCATGAAGTCTGGAACTTTCTAACTGTGCTGGAGCCCATGGAAGAGGTTCTAGTGGGGAAGATCACCCCCACGGTCTGTTTGGTGGTCATTGAATTACACAAGTACGTGGTTTTAGCTGAGAAATTTTTAAGGTGAAAACTGAGTCCAGCGGTCGGTAGACAGCGACCTTTGTACGGCTTGGCATCAAGATGTGTTGAGTAGGTCGGGGTAAAATCTGCCCTGGGGAGAATGTGGCCTTGGGGCTGTCCCCACTTCCTGACCCAGAGAGCTCCACCCTGTGGGTGTCTTCCCCCAGGAGGCTCCCATCTGCCTCAGTCCCTCCCAGGGTGCAGCTGAACATCCCACCCACACCTCCTGCCGCATCCTCATCACTACAGCCGGCCAGCCCAGCTTCACTCACTCCAGCACTGTCTCCTATTTAGAAAAAATTATCAGCCTCATTGAAACAAATTTGTTTCACCCAGTTTAGTATTTTAATACTGAAAAAAATCATGCTGCCAAAGTGTAGAATGTTTACATCTACAACTTTAATTGGAAATTTTCCAAATAATCACCTGAATGTTTCTAAGACCTTCTGTTTTGTTCCCATTAAACTCCTCAAAAACCAAAGTAAAAAATGAGGGAAAAAAATTATAGACCATTTAACAGATAATATTGTCATCTGTAATTCTGAGATAGGTTATTAAAAACAAATGAACTATTTTTCTTTTAAGTGGTGTTGGAGTGTGCTTCACACATCTCACCATAAAATTTCTATGAGCTTTTAAAGAAAGCACCCAAGTCTATAAAAGTCAGAAGGCCATGCCCTGGGGCTTATCCAAGGATGCCCTGTTGCGGATGCTGAGGCTCTGGTGAATTACAGCCCTCAGGTCTGTGACCAAAACACAGAGGAGGCTCCAGACCCTGAAGGCCTTCTGTTTTCTTCCTGTCTTTTGTGGCAGCAGCGGGTTTCAATGACTCCCTAATAATTCCCAATGACATATGTACTGAGTTGATTGGGTGTCATACCTTTTCTTGACCTCTGAATGTCATGTGTGTACCGTCATGTACACGGGATCCTGTCACCCAGAGCATTGTATGCCTGACGGTGATTCAGGAGTTAGAAATCCACCCAAACACACAGCACTTTGCTAAAGTGAGCAGTTGTGTTCAGATGTCCCCCGACATGTGTCTTCACCTAATGAATGAGTCACTAGGCTCTCAAGAATGTGCATTTTGTTCCAAGTTTAAGAAGATTCAGAGTAGCCTGATCCATAGAGAAGTCGGAAGCCCCTTGGCTCTGGAGCTGCATTCACAGTGGATGGCGTCAGGCCTGCCCTGTGACAACTGCCTCCTCTGAGAGGGCTGGGGAGCAGGGCTCTCAACTCAGAAACCAACTCAGGTTGCCAGAGCCAATGATCCTTTCCTGTTTTATGAGCACCTATTAAGTGCAATCTGTTGTATTAGACACTGTTCACACCGTCTTTTGAAAATGGTATTATTACCCTCTCGGTTGCTAGAAATGAGGAAACTAGCTCAGAGGGTGTTAGCAACCAGCCTGAGATCACATAGATCTCAGGGTTCTGAGTGACAGTGATCTCATGCCCCTGAATCCTGCCTGAGACCCTTTGCTTCTGATGTCACCATACAGAGAGCAGAGACACTTTCTGATTTGGTGGACTTCAACTTTCCCTGGATCGTTGTTTAAATACTGGGCATCCTAGGGTGCATTTTGCCTCTTTTACACGTTTGCAGTTAATCAGTAAGTGGAATTGAACCTGGGAGTTGGTCCTGTTGAGGAAATATATCTTGGAATAACCTACAGACTAGAAATCAAAAGCCACACATGCTCGCCAGCCTTTCCAACTGACATATAAGCCAAGGGCCTGGCACAAATAACTCGAGGGCTTGAGTTACTCATTTTTGTGCAGTTTATCAAAGCACAAATGTCACAATTGCGTATTAGCTTGTATAAACTTTTGGCTCTGACTTTTTACTACAAGCCAGCTCAGTATTGGTCAAACCCAGGTTACGACAAGTGCCACCTACTGAACAACAGACTGAATGCCTCCAAAACCTTACAAAACATTAACCAAGGAAATCCACCAACCAACCCGAGGCAACCAGTCCAAGTCCATGAAACTAGCTCACTGAAATCCAGCTTCAAAGTCACTCTCAGGGGAAAAACTTGGGGCTCATACATCTGAAGCTGCTGAGCTACCACACTTGCCAGTTTTCTAGCATGGGAGATTTAAAACACGGTGCTTTCAAATAATCATTTGTCCTGAAGCAGAGAAAGAAAACGTGCTGCGAAAAGCAGGCACATGCACACGAGAGCGGGTTTCTGGGCAACCCGCCAACGGTGGCTCCTCCGTGCTCTCTGTCTTCTCTCTCACCTCACGTTCAACTCGCCTGACGGCAGCAGCTAAGAATTCTCCTACAGAACTTTATTCAGACTGTTAATACATTGGTTTGGTAAATTTTTCTCATTTAACACAGATTTATGTTTACTATCCTCGGTTGTAATCCACACAATAACCCTAAAACGTAATATTCTTGTTGTTTTCATTGTGCAAGGGGCAGGAATGGGAGCTCAGGCAAGTTAGGACACTTCCTAAGATCACTTCCCAAGTGGCTGAGCCAGGACACAGCCCAGTGGACCGTGGTGCCCACATGCTTCCCTGCGAACCGGCCACTGGCCCAGCCCTGCACACAGTTAGTGCTCAGCAAGCGGCAGCAATGACCAGTGCCACGTAATCAATGGAATCGGGGCCTTGACATTTGTGTTCATCATCTGACAGTGTCAACATCACAACCCGTGCTGTTTAACCTCAGTCAGTGGTGCTCTCCTCAAGCTGTGTGTTTTATTATGATAACCAAGCATCTCAGATGCAGCTCGTGCATGAAGCTACATTGCTTTTCCATTTCTTTCACTGCTAATGAAAGGTGCAGCAATTACTTTGAAATAGTTGTCATTCCATGCTGCTTCTTGTTTCAATGAGTTTGTTTCACAACTACTTCCCTTAAGAAATAAATTATAAACCCTCCCTTAAGAGAGTCTAAGACTCGGATTTTAATAGTGAATTACTACTTTTAAAGCAAGTAATTTTAGTTAACTTATAATTAATAACTTAGTAAGTGTACACATAAAAATCTATAGACATATATACATAGAAATTCACATGATATATTAAAATATGTAAGTATATACTTTTAAAAACCATAAAATCACTTCACCGGGTGGAGCTCAGTTAGGTACCAAGGATCAGAGAAGAGGAGTCTTGCTTGGGCACCATGATCACCGGAGGGTGAGGAATTCCCTATAAAGTGGCTTAGCAAGACTCTTGATAGAAGGTAAAACTGGGCTTGGCAGGACCAGGCCCGGCTCAGAGGCAAGCCTGACCAAAGACAGTGCGACCAAAGACAGAGACTTTGTCACCAAGGGAACCGACCACGTGTGTCAGTCCAACATGTTGCCAATAGAGCCGCAAGGTAAGGCCCCAGTCTATTTTCGGGGATGGGGGGTACTGAGTCTTTCCATCTAGAGTTTTAGAATTGTTTTTATGAAATATTATTAATTTGGAAAGATAGTTCTTGGTAAAGTTCAAGAAGAGGACTGATACCAACGGAAATCAGAATTTTATCACATTCAGAAACCACTTAGGACAATACAGAAATGCCTCAAATATGTGGCTTTTTAAGACAACTGAGTGGCACTTACACTTGTTTATCTAAAGGGCTGGCAACAAATAATTTAAGCCCTATTTTGAAGCCTGCTAAGTGTGGGCTACTTAAACTGTCAAGTATCTTCCAATTATGGTAAATAACCTTTTAAATATTCAGCTGGGAAAACAGGAATCGTTCAGTTCCAGTGGAGATCAGAAAATTGCTTAGTTGGCTTCTTTTAGGCATTTGCGGTTTATAAACGCATGATTTATTTTCCTAGGACTATCTCTGGTATTATTTACCAAATGAAAATGTTTTTATTAGCAAAGATGCTTACAAAGAACCCGTTTGTAACTGGTGTGCAGTTTTGCTTGCGTTGTGTGATGTCTGGATTGAGCTTGAACATATCAAATTTGAATGTCTATGTAGTCCTTGAAAAAATAGATAAATGAAATGTTCACATGTTTTATAGCCTTCATAAGACATGTGTTTCAGTCCTGATTTCCTAAAGAAAAGAGTCAGACATATCTTAGCTCTGAGCTCACAGTACCTGACTAATTATCATGTGACATTTAATTCAACGTTTGATTCATTGTCCTGAACTTTCCAATGAAACACGATCATGAAATCTATGGTTTCAGATTAAATTCTACTTGGAACAATCTATGCAAATAATTTCTCATACAAATGTATGTACTACAAATGCAAAACCATTTCCTGAATTCAACTGCTAATGCAGATGCTATTTCTATCATAATAACAAAAAACCCTCTATGTTTCTAGGTTACAATAGGGGTTACACACATTCTGAAAGTTATAAACACATAGATCTTTGCCAAAAGGACCGATGTGACTCCTGAAGAAATGGATTTATCCAGCTAGAGATAGAATTCAACTGGTTGAACAGATAATGTCAAATAGTTACATTAGTGTTTGTTCAACTAGGTGTCATTAAATGCTGGCTGTCTTGAAGTCTCAGATTCTTGAAACTATTAGTTCAGAATGATGGAAGCTTATTGATATACTACATCTGGTTGTGGATTTATTCATTTCCCATGCTCAGGGGCCTTTACAAAACAAAACACAATGCGAAAGAGCAGATTTGGAATAAATATCAGAACCCCTGGTGTTGGAGAGTCTGTTGCTGCCACAGCATTTGAAGTTGTCCCAGGAGTGAAAGGTATGCATTTGCCCGTAGGAGGATGTGGATACCTGGGACAGGGCAGACCACAGGAAGCCTGAGGAGACAGAAAAGGCAGGTGTTGATGTCGTTGGAAATGGGAAACCTCTGATAGTTTCACAAAGGAAATGAGGTTCCAGGAATCCAGTCTTCCATTCATTTCCCAGCAAAGACCTGTGTGGTCCTGGGAGCACCTGTGCCCAGGGTTACAATACAGTCTGTAGACTCTGCTCCAGAAGACTGCTTTTGGGCTGATCCGGAACCCGAAGACCCCTAGATCTACAAGACACCCCTGGACAGACCTGATGCTGAGGACAGATAGGGCCCTAGGGCAGAACCTGTCCCCATTTCTCTCACTCCCTCCTGCTCCCATAGCAGCCCTCACTCTCTCTCTACCCTGCACTGTCCCAACTCTTCATGTCATCCCTTCCTTATATTTTAAGGGTGTGTGGCCTCCTCTGAACATGAATTCTGGACATCTAAGTAATTGATGTTCTGCTCCAAAGTCTTCACAGGTTCCCCATCCATCCATCCATCAGGCACAGTGGTCACCTGTGCAACCCTAGGCCTGAGATTTGTTACAGCCTGAGGTCATGTGTTATGCAGGAAACACCTCACTCTGAGCCTCACTCTGAGCCTCAAATGTGGTGTCTCCTCTCCTGGTGGTCTGGAAGTTTGACTGTGGATTCAATGCCTGAAACTTCTGTCTCCACCCCTCATTCTCCCTAAAATCAGCTCAATTCTAGTAAGGCAGGAGTCCACACAAATGTGCTTGTTCCTCAGACCCATAGGAGCTCCTACCCCAAGGTTGATCCTGTTTGCTGGCCCCTCCCCAGGGACCAAATGCAGAGTCTGCACACACCCCCACGCCTCATGATTTTTAAATTAGCTGGAAGTGGTTGTGAAGGTTTTATATAAACTGCCACGCAGATTTTTAAATATTAAGGAAAGATCTAGGGCAATGAGTAGAGGAGCCAAGGGAAATAACCAAAATTAAAGATGCTCAAGTCAGAAGTTAGAAATGGTCTAAGGTTTTTTTCCTTTAATTATGATTCCACTGCTTCCTGTGGGAAATGGGGAGCTTCTGGCATCCTTAGTGCTTTTAATGGCAAAATATAGGGCCTTGTCCATCTTGCCCTGGTCAAGGTATATACATATGATTAACTTTGAATTTCATGATTGCGTGTCATTGATTTTTTTTTTTGTTTATTATTTTGGCGCTATGGCCTCCCAAGTGTGATCTATTTTCTTTCTTTTCCTCCTCTTATTTCTTCTCCCTTCTTATTCTAAATAATTAAGCCCACACAACACAGCAGGGCATAGAATGGCCCAGAGGCATTTCCAGCGTGAGTAGAGATGATGACACAGACAGAGCATCCCGGGTGGGAAGAGCAGGGATCCAGAGTCAGCCAAACCCATTTCAACTTCCCATCTTGGCCTGCCGTGATCCTTCTGAAGTTATGTAACCTCCTAAGTCTTCAGTTTCTTATCAGTAAATGAGAGATAATAGCAAGTGCCCAGCAGGCCACTGAGATGATTGAATGTGATGATGACTATGAAATAGCTAGCACGTCACTGAATAGATGGGGAAATATCATTAGTAAATGCAATTCTCTGAGCCATGGGATCTCTTAATGTGGAAGCCTTGCTATCAGCTTCGTGCAGGTCCTCGGGCCAGGCCTTTGAAGGATGTGGAGCAAGAGGAACTCTCATTTATTGCTGGTGGGAAGGTAAGATGGTACAGTCACTCTGGAAGACAGTTTGGTAGGTTTCTTACAAAACTAAACATATGAGACTTCCGGCCAAGATGGAGGCGTAGGTAGATACACTGTGCCTCCTCACACAACCAAAAGAAGGACAACAACGAATTTTAAAAGAAAAAACAACCAGAACTGACAGAAAATCGAACCATATGGAAGTCTGACAACCAAGAAACTAAGAAACATACCTCCAGACCGGTAGGAGGGGCGGAGAGGACTCGCGTGGTGGGGCGGCGGCTGGCAGACCGGGGAAAGATGCGGCTGGCCTGGATAGGTGGCGGCTGCGGACCGGGTATCCCACTCCCTCGTGAGAATAAACCGGGAGGAACGGCTCGAGAGCGGGATGGACCCCGCAACCCAGAGTTCTGGCTCGGGGAGGTGAAGCCTCAAAGCCTCTGATTGAAAACTCCTGTGGGGGTTGAGGCGGCCGGCAGCGGGAGAAACTCCCGGCCTCACGGGACAGCTCGTTGGAGAGACCCACAGGGTCCTGGGGCATACACAGCCCTCCCACTGGGGATCGGCGCCAGAGCCAGCACCAGAGGGGCCCGGTTGGACTGTGGGTAGTGCGGAAACTGACTGGTAACCGGCAGAGAGCGGAGCGGCCGCCATTGTTCCCTCTCAGACCCCTCCCCCACAAACAGCATCACAACGCAGCGATGTGGTTACCCCGCCCTGGTGAACACCTAAGGCTCCGCCCCTTACTACGTAACAGGCGCGCCAAGACAACAAAAATGGCCCAAATGAAAAAACAGATCAAAGCTCCAGAAAAATTACAACTAAGCGATGAAGAGATAGCCAACCTATCAGATGCACAGTTCAAAACACTGGTAATCAGGATGCTCACAGACTTGGTTGAATTTGGTCACAAATTAGATGAACAAATGAAGGATACAATAAGGGAAATGAAAAATGTACAGGGAACCAACAGTGATGGGAAGAAAACTGGGACTCAAATCAATGGTGTGGACCAGAAGGAATAAAGAAACATTCAACCAGAACACAATGGAGAAACAAGAATTCGAAAAAACGAGGAGAGGCTTAGGAACCTCCAGGATGTCTTGAAACGTTCCAATATCCAAATCATAGGGGTGCCAGAAGGAGAAGAGGAAGAGCAAGAAATTGAAAACTTATTTGAACAAATAATGAAGGAGAACTTCCCTAGTCTGGCAAAGGAAATAGACTTCCAGGAGGTCCAGGAAGCTCAGAGAGTCCCAAAGAAGTTGGACCCAAGGAGGAACACACCAAGGCACATCAGAATTACATTACCCAAGATGAAAGATAAGGAGAGAATCTTAAAAGCAGCAAGAGAAAAGGAGACAGTAACCTACAAAGGAGTACCCATCAGACTGTCAGCTGATTTCTCAAAAGAAACCTTACAGGCGAGAAGGGGCTGGCAAGAAGTATTCCAAGTCATGAAAGGCAAGGACCTACATCCAAGATTACTCTATCCAGCCAAGCTCTCATTTAGAATGGAAGGGCAGATAAAGGGCTTCCCAGATAAGGTCAAGTTCAAGGAGTTCATCATCACCAAGCCCTTATTATATGAAATGTTAAAGGGACTTATCTAAGAAAAAGAAGATCAAAAATATGAACAGTAAAATGACAACAAACTCACAGCTATTAACAACTGAACCTAAAACAAAAACAAAAATAAACTAAGCA
>VMDR010007308.1:0-41233 GCA_007922815.1 Macrotus californicus | reverse complement strand
ATGATCATTTTCTTTACAATTTACAGAGTTGTAAAATAGCCTCGACCAAGACAATCAAACATGCAAAGTTCTGCAGACTTAGATAACCCTGAAGATAATGCTCAGAGTTCCACTGGAAGAATGTCTGGTTTCCTGCACATTTCAAAGTCTTTCATAACTTTCCTGATGGCATACTCTCACAGAAATATTAGGCATAGGGTTTTTAGTGGTACAACCAAAGGTTTTGATGATATTCATAAATAAATTTAAAATGATTTTGTAGCAGTTTTGTTTCTTTTCTATTTTAAGTCTCTTTGTTTTATATTTTCGTCTATGCCTTTTAATATATACCAAACAGTAGAAACTGTACATACTTTATACAAACATAAACATAAATACATACATGACATATTTGTAGTTGAAACAATTATTTACCCATGAAGATGTGCTGTTCTGACATTTGGAGATCACTGTTCCAGAGAATGAAGATCAAAGTTCTCAACATCTATAGAGACTCAGCTCCCAGGTGGGGATCCCAGGCCTCTGCTTTGCCCTTGTCAAAGACTAAGGCTGCATCCCGTGCTCCCAGGTGGCCTATTAGTTTAAAATGGTTAGTGTGCCCAGGATCCATTCAACAGTCACCAGCATTGAGAGCTGACTCCCTAAAAATACCACAGTAAGTGCGATCACTACCTTGACAGAATCTTAGTTAAATTTATTGGAAGACAGGAGGCAAAGGAAGATACTTATGAGAATAGGGAGGCTTGATTTAATGTAGGCCATTTGATGCAGGGGCTTTATCGGTTTCAACAAATAGATGACAGAATAGGTCAGGATTGGTGGTTACAGTTTGTAATATAATCATGCTCCTAGTGGCACTTGAAAAGTCCTATTTTTCAACTGGCTTTCATCCTTTTTTTCTCATATTTACTTTAAAGCTAAACCTTACACAGTGGAGAGACCTGGGCTGAAGAATGTGTATATGCTGGTCATTGGGCTCCTTCACCTTTGTCCCTTGCTCTGTGTCCCTAGAGCCTGAGCATGTGACTCCATTACTCAAAATCAACTTTGGTTTCCCTTCTCTTTCCCTTTCTGTCTCTCAGGAAAGGTACCTTGGCCAAAAGAGGATTAGCAAGCATTGAAAATAAGCATAGATCCTGTCCCTTGGCTTAGACTAGAGTGTTGTTTTTGTATGTGTGTGTGTTTGGTTGGCATTGTGTTTAGCAATAATTATCTAGGGTTGATTTTGACCCCTTCTTTTGTCCTACCTAAAGTCAACATTTTTAAGCTATTCATTAACCTTGACCCATTTTCCTTTTGGCTGGGAGCCTGGCCTTACTCAGCCTGGTGCAGATGATTGGGAAAGCATGCCATCCCAGCCAGCTGGACAGGAGCCCCACAGAACTGAGTGTCTGCTGCTCCTTCTATTGTGGAAGTTCAAGCGTATGTCTGTCTGTTTGTAAGACCAGCCTGCTGGATGTAACTTACACCCCACACCCTACGTCTCCATAAATAACCACTGGCAGTTTCATTACAGCCTGGGGTACCCTGGCTAACACTGGCAGCTAACTTAACACCAATCAATCCTTCTAATGCCTTTCATGGTTTGATTTCATTAGGAGCTGAGGCCATTACTCACCCCGCGCCTGCTCAGCCACCATTGTTGATTTGTGTCTGCTCATTGTGTGAACAAATATGCATCCCAGAAGACCTGAGATTTCCTCAGGAAGACAGTGCCGCTGCATGTTCCTATTTATGGCTTAGTATTAGAACATATATTACCTTTTATTACATGGCCATTAGAGAGTAAAATCTGGGGAGAGATTTCCACTGGAGTGGAGGCAATGTAATTATAGATTTGGGAAGATGTGAAATAAACCTGTGCTAGAATATTCACTGAGTTATCAAACAGGGTTTTCTTCTGGTGACACCAATGAATTCATGGCCCATGTGAGACCATGAGGCTACCCCCTGCTCATTTCTACTTTCCAAGCTTTGTTTAGCTCTTATTTGGGCCCCTGTATCTAGCTAAGAATTGGCCAGTTTGAATGAGAGAGAGACTACTACTTCTAGCTCTCTGGGAAAACCCCAGTGAAATGAGTGTCCCCGTGTTATTTTGTGTAGGATCTGAGGTGCATATCCAGGGATGTGTGTGGAGAGACATGAGAGAGGGGTAGAAAAGCAAACCTCTTTCCTGAGAGAGAGACCAGGGGCCACTTTATCTGGCTGAACAGAATTGACTGCAATATGGTCACTTCAGCCTGCCAACCCCCCCGCCCCAACCCCCGCCACACAATCCCTTTTTGAAACTGTGGGCACGAAAAATCACTACTTAAGTTAAAGCTTCCACCAAGCAGTTTTGGATTATGTAGCTAGCATTTGCTCAGCAGATCCCAGTGGTCCATACTGACCTTGGCAAGGTCTCAAGGGCCGTATTTTCACAGTTGACTTATTCTTGAATAACTTCTGCAACAAATTAGGCATAGAAAGCTTTTCTGCTAACCTCAGCCATGCATATTTTTTTCCTCTCTACATTACCCTTAAGCCTCTCTGGGATTTTTATCATCAAGCCCACAGGAGAGGCCACTCAGCTCTTTGCCCACACCTGCCTGTCCATAGTGGACTTCGATCGGTGGACTGAAATGGGCTTAGCAGGACTCACAGCTGACGGGTAGGTAGAACTTAATGTTCCCAGCTACGTCCATTCCACCCACCTTCTCCCTTGTGTCAGCAGTACACCTGTGCTTACCTGTCGTCTCCATCTGTCCCAAATCTCCAGTGCCCCACACAGTCAGCGTGGTTCATTACTGTCCTCTCTACTCCTTTGCCTCTGTCCATCACACACACAAGCCTGATTTCATCAGTCTGTGCACGCTGTATGACAGCCAAAACAAAACAAAACACAAACAAACAACAACAAACACCTCTTCCTGTCCCTCTGCTTTATGTGCCAATGATTTGTGACTGTGTGTGTGTGTGTTTACTCACGTGTATGTGTGTGCGGTACCTTAGGATGATGGTAGAGACATAAAATCAGAATCTGCAGCAAGGGAGTATAGCCTGAAAGATCACATCCAGTGCTGTGATGTTCCATTTAGAAGACAGGAAAAAACCCTGACTTGTTTCACTATCAACATTACATAATGTAAAGGAGTCCTGACCAAACCTGGAGAAGATTCCAGAAGAATATCTTCTATTTTATGAAACAAATTATACAATGTAAATATGAGTTTAAAAAAGCTGGAAAAGTAGTTAGCTGCCATTGCACGTGGGGAGGAGTCACGTCACCTTGAGGAAGGGAACAACATTATAGAGCAGGATTATAGGAATGTTAATTATGTTTATTTCACTAATTGGGTCTGTTTGGTTAATGGAGCACTCTTCCACCATATCCTGTTTGTAGTGGAATGCTGGTAACTTTTGTTAGTAAAGCAGTTTATTAATAAGATGCTAAAGGCTGGAATACCAGAAATAACAGGAAGTGGGGCGCTGAGTCGGAGTTCTGATTTGTGGCTTCAGATTGTGAGAAGGTTTGTGTCACATGCCTAGAGATGACCAAAATGTCAAATGCATTCTCCTTTCTCTTGGTTTGAGGTTTTTTGTCCATGGTTGAAATGAAGGTATCTTTAGGAGCTGAAGTTCTTTTAGACAAGTCTTTGTCACTATCTTCAGAGTTGGCAGCATCCCTTCCCAAAAACAAAGGTATGTGGCCAGAGCAAACAAAGGATATTGGGACAGTGAGCAATTGAAAGAGGGAAGGGAGGTATCCAGATGGAATTTGCACCAACACTTCTCTGTTCCTTCTGACTATTCTCTTTGCTGGGTCACTTAGTAGTGCTTTCCTGAAAAGGGACAAGATCAGGGGAAAAGCTTCATGACACTGGATTTGCCAACAATTTCTTGGGTTTGATTCCAAAGGCACGGGCAACAAAAAAGAAAAAATATAATTATTATTGTTGAAGCAACTGATTTTTGGAGTAGTTGTTACCTAGCAGTATTGTGGAACAAGAGTTAAGGTGGGGAAGAAAATGTCCTTGAAAGGACAATAATTTTGGCCTTGGAGATATGCTTAATCAAGGCCATCATTGTGGGTCAGTCTCTGACTCGCTCTCCTTTCCTGCTTCCCTCTCTTTTTCTTGTGGCCTTCACATACACAAACCCTCTAGCATATTTGAGGAACATCCCTCCACTCTGAGATTTTACCAAACCAGTTTCTAATTATCCTCCGAGTAGGTCGTAATTTAGATGCTACTTCCTTAAAAAAAAGTCTTCCATGAACTCTCCTTCCGGTTAAGAGACATTCCCATTGTTTCCTGTAACCTCCTACATTGACTTAATAAACTTGGTACACTTGTATTCAACATGTCTGTCCCGTTTACTCCATTCTTTCAATTCAGCTGGTACTAAAAACATTGCAGGAGCACAATATACTTTTGTTTAAAATATAATTGAATGAATCCATGAATTAGAGCTGTGGCTTCAAGATACCCGCGTCCTCTTGTCAAGATTCACTAACAGGCTCTGTAGGTAAAAATTCACTGCAGCCCATAGAATGCTAAATTGAATGAAAACTTAGAAATCACATAGACCAATTCCAAATGAGCAAACTGAGCTTCCTTCAAAGGTAATTTTCTCAAGGATGTTTTTGTTGGTGAACTCTAAATGTGATAGTTCTAAGAGAATTATAAAATGATAAGTGTTCCTGCCCCTAACTCTGGGTTTACTAAACAGGACATTTATTCATGATCGCTGCCTTTTAACTAAGTCGTGCAAGTCCGGGGGCTCATAGAAGAGGAAGTTTATGGGCCTATGAATCTTCATTTGCTGTTCTTAAGAGGATAATGGTGACTTCTGATTCAGACATTCCCCAGAGATGGGGCTGAGCTGGTGCTAAAAAGCCCTCAGCTGTTTACTAGGGTATCACTCCTTCTTATCAGAACATTAATTCCTAGCAATGTCTAGTCCCTCAATCGGTAATTTCCATCACTCATTCCATGACTAGCAATCGATACTCATTAAAAGCCCATAGGGCACCCAAACCTTCTCTATATTGGGCAAGTATCTATTACGAGCAAGAGAACTGGACTTGGAGCCCAAAGTCCTAGTTTAAATCCAAGGCCATCCTATTAAAAAATTGTTAAAAAAATTAAGCCAACTATTTTATATCATCACTTGATACACATACTCACATATATATACGTACACAGTGAGACACACGCACCTGAAACAATAGTACTCTTAACTATGGTATGACTTTGGTATTTTCTATTTCTATTTTGTGTACTCTATTTTATGCTCTTCCAGTCTACTTTATTCAGTTTTTACTGTTTTTTAAATGCTGGTCAAAATCAGGTTTTTTTTTTTTCAACCTGCAGATTGAAAAATACAGTACAGTTTCAAAACAAGGAAAGATCAAATAGACAAAGCTTTTTTGTATGTATTGTTTTAAAAGAGTGATGTGTATAAAAATTCTTATGAATGACTTCTCTAGGTAGGTGTAAAGGACTGGGTTTGGTTTTGTTTGGTTTTTCTTGAATGTGAGTGGGGTCTGGGGTGGTTTTAGTAACTGTTTCACGGGTATGAAAATTCAAGATTGGAGAAATCTAAAGTCACAGAGCTGGCACGTGGCAGACTCTGTTTGGAACCAAGGTGAACTGATACCATGCTTTAGACCCCGTCTATTTTTCTACAGACTCTGTAGTTGTGCCCCAATCCAGGCATTCAGGTGTCCAGAAGTGGAAGTCAGGATGTGTCCAGACAACATGAACATGATATTTGAAATGAAGCCTGTATTTATTAACCAGTGTCAGCCCAATAAATTCAATACATTAAAACATTTAAAAAAATCTACAGGGGTAAATTCCAGAAAAGCAAAAACAGAAGTATGATTTAAAAAACAAAAACAAAAACAGGGTATTAAAACAAAAATCCTGGCTGTAAGTTCTCCCTGCCTGTGACTCTTATGTGCTTTTATACTTCAGAGCTTGTTGTTATAACACTGAAGATGGGGATCTTTAAAGTCAAGCCCAAGATTGAAAGACGAGCTATGCCCTCTGTGCGCCCTGGTGGACTGATGCTTTTCCCTGACAGTGGCACCTTGAAACAGCTGTGAGACAGTGTCTCACGTGTCAGTCTCCATGAAGCTTGAGATATTTTTAACACCCACATTTCAATATTCTTATTTTGCTTTTCATCCTTAAAAATACCTCCCCACACTCATTTCTTTCTCTCTGAAGATATCTCCTAGTCAACAGTTATAAGATGCTTTATTATCATCTTGCTTCATCTATAACCATCTCTCCTTGTGGTTCACACGCCTGTCACACTAAACGCCTGGAAGTTCTCGGAACACGGCTTGCCTATTATAGTTCCCATTCTTTGCCTGGCTGTTTCCTCTGCCTGGAATCTCTCTCTCTTTAGCTGAAGCATTACTTTCTCTGGATCCCTCTCCAAAGCCTCAGACTGACTTGAGCATTGTTTTTTTATGCTCCAATTGTACTGTATGCAAATGTATTATAAAGAATTTATCTGGTTGTTTTACTGTTTTGCTAAACAAAATTCTGTTACTGCAGCTGAGAAATCAGTATTCTTATTCAATATTCATCCTGCCAAACACTAGGAGAATATCTATCATTTTCTTCCTGCCCATTTCCCATTCTGCTGTTCCCTGAAGGATACATTGAACCTCTCATTTCGGGATCTACTCCTCTTCCATTGACAGCCTTGGTGGGTCTGTCAGTGAGGAGGACCCATCATCTGCTGGCCAAGAGTAAGTGGGTGATTCAAGCTTGACTAATTAGACTAATTAGATCATCTGTTTGCCCCCGGAATTTGAATCTTGAGTGGAGTAACACAAAGGCTGAAAATAGTAATATTTTCATGTATCCTCTTGGTACAAACAAATGGCAAATTAGAGTAAATATTCAGAGTTAGCCAGAATTATACTGACTTAAAAATATACACATTCCTTTGAATAGGAGTAGCTGAAACCATGGACACTAGTGGCTGAGAGTTGACTTTTTCTGTCCAATCCCACTATGGGGAGGAAACTCTGCAACACCTTAAAAATTTAAAAACTTCTGCATAATTGAAAAGCACCATAAAAAGTTAAAAGACAAGCCATGGCCTGGAGACTATATTTACAACACACATAACCAACAAAGGATTAGAGTCCAGAATCCATCGATAAATTTTGCAAATCTGTAAGAGAAAGAAGAACCACTGAGTAGACTAATCTGCAAAGGATGTGAACGTGGAGTTCATAGAAGAGGAAACATGAATGATGATTATTAGCTTATGAAAAATGATCAATCTCACTAATTATTAGAGGAAATGAAGTTAAAACAACAAAGAGCTACCACTTCACACTCTGATTGGCAGAAATAAGAAGTATAGCAATTCTGAGAGTTGGTGGAGATGCAGAAAAATTGAACTCTCATACTATATAGGGGGAACACGAGGGGAGAAAATAGCTATTCAGCATTACCTAGCGACACTGAAGACATATGTACCTTTATGACCAGAGAAACTCTTGCACACAGTCAACAGGAGACATGTACAAGGATATTTATTGCAGCATTGATTTTAATAGAAAAAGGGAGAAAATCTAAGTGTCCAATACAAATTACTAAATAAAATGATAAATAATTGACATCGATCGGGTTCCAGGTATAGAAACTTCACATCTCCTGTGTGGTTTTAACAAGAAGGGAAACATGTGGCTTAGAGAATCATTGGAGGAAAACAGTGAAGAAACAGACTGAAGTTGTAGGAATGGCCTGCAGAGTCACTGCGAACTGGATCCCCAAAGACCTGCTCTACTCCTCTCATATCGGGAAGCTCCTGGAGCCACATCCACCCTGCCATGGCTACGATCAGGCAGTTGCCAATATCAGAAGGTGTGGCTGGTGATTCCAGAACCACACTGCCCCTGCTGTGACCTGTCCCCGCTGAATGGCTGCCCTGGAGGCTGTTGCTTAGCACCCACTGAGCCAGGACCCAGACACTGGATACCCTGCTATCACTGATGGAGAAACGCCAAACCCCTCTAAGCCTCTGCTTGCCCACAGGAGTGCTCAGCTTCCACCTGGCCCCCTCCTTCCAAACTTTGTGCTAGTGCATCTGATTGCACAAGCCTACATGCACAGCACCACTTCTGAGGGAGCCAAAGGATTTGATGTTGTGCTTTTGGGCTCTCAATTATTATAAGTCACCCTGGAAGATAGGTAGAATCAATTTTGTGTTCAACCACATTTCAGTCTGCAATGGACGTTTTGCCCAGATCCTCTCTTCAAGTTGGCACACTCATTCCCCAGGGACTGGATTTCCAGGTGCTACAGGCTCATGCCTCTATGCCTTGCTGGGAATTGATCTTGCACATTGAGAACTGACTCACCCATGGTTATGCATCTTTCCAAGGAAATAACTGCTCATGTTTGGCTAGTCTGGTGATGCAAAGACCTAGCCACCTGGTATCCATTTGGAACAATGATGAAGACCATCTCAGTTCCAAAACTCCCTGTGGAACAGGTTGGGGTCTCTGCTGCAGCCACATCTCAGTCCCACTTCTCCCACTGCCCATCCTTCCCTCCTCATTTTATGTGGATCTCCCAAGAATACTGCCTGAAAAGCCTTACAACATACCATGTCAGAGATTGGCTCCAGAGAACCCAATCTAAGAAACCAAATTGGGTAGAGAGAATGAAAAAGGCAGACAGAGAAGAAGAAAGAAAGGGGCATATTTAAATACTGGACTATTGTACTACAGTGAAAATGAATGAACTAAACCTACATGAATCAATATGGCTCAAACTCAAGGTCAAAATGCTGAGCAAAAGAGAAAAGTCACAAAACAACAGAATGTATTTTTAAATATCCAACCATAACAAAATAATAAGACCATACATGTAAAAAATAATAAAAGTCTTGACCTTTGAGACACAGATATATAAAAGAAGGAGGTAGGAGAGCAAGTTCATGGCATCCTTGGTCATATCTTTCATATTTCATTTAAACAAATATGACAACATGTAAACGTAGGAAAAAAAATTCTCCTACAATGGTAGGGGGAAAAAAGAAAAGAAAATGTTGGCATCTGAGTGACCTCCCTGTTGGTGTTCTCCATGACAGTGCTTTCCTTTGGGCCCCTGGAATCCTCAGGGCTGCCCACCCCCTGTCCCTTGGTGATTGATTCTTCAGATGTCTCTTTAATTTTCAGCATACCAGGTTTCTTTTATTTCCCCTGGAAGGACACTAATGGATCCATCATTGTATTAGATGTGTTATGTTATACTAATTTGAATAATAAGTACAATAATGTATTGGAAAATACTTTCTCTCCTAAGACCAATATAAATGTTTAAAGGGAGTTTTCCTGAGAGCATGCAATTGTAAATGAAATTCTGAACTAGGAAGAAAAGTGAGCCTTGGGCACAAGCAGATCTACCTGGTCAAGGTGTACTCTACTTAAGAGGCCTTCAGTGGTAGCTTTGGTAGATACCTTAGCATTGTATATGGAGCTCTTGACCACCTGGCCCAAATGATCTTTCCAGACTGAGCTCCCACCTACCCTGCTTTGTTCCTCTGGATTCTCGCTCATCCCCACCCCTCAATCTAGGCAACCTTTCTGTCTAGGAGACTCGTGTACATGCCTCAAGCCCTAAGTCCCAAACCACAATGTTTGTGTGCTGCCTCTACCCTACATTCCTGGTAGAAGGAAAACTCTGTGCTGTGCTCATGGCATGACACATGCGATGCTGGGACAGCCCCTCTCACATTGTGACAGAATCTGTGTGCCTATAGGGACCGTGTCTTACTCAGTTTGCACCTCCCCAGCTCCTTGTACAGAACTGCTCCTTGCAATGTTAGTTCTCTCCCAGCTTGCACCGTTGAAACCAACAAGGATGTCTTTTCCCTTCCATAGCTGGTCCCTTAAGCCTCCTGTGGGTTTCAGAACAATGGCCCAGGGTGAGGCAGGCCAGGGTTGATCTGGGTTGGCCGTTCTCATGTTGCCATGGCTCCAAGGATTTGAGGACTTTAGGGAGTACACAAGTCCAAGAAACAGAAGAGGACACTGTACCCCATCTGGATATAAATTCCCCTGCATGGCACAATGACAACATTCCCCAAAGAGCTGTTGGGAAGGTCCACTGTCATCAGCCCTCAGGGACCTCCCTATGGTCTTCCTATCTGGTTGGCTGTGCTTCTGCAGGTGCTAGAATTTCCGGACCTGTGACACAGTCACTTCTGCAATGACAGTACTCTCTTTAGAAGTGAGGAGGGAAGAAACTGTCATGTGTAGAGCACCTGCTGTGTGTGTTTATGAATATCAGCTCATGAATCATGACCTGTGACAGATGAGGTGACTGAGGTGCAGAGGTGAAGTGGCTTGATCAGGATTGCATACCGAGGACATGGCGGGAGCTCCAGGCTAACAGCCTCATCCCTTTTCTACCCCTTTATCTCTGGAGAGACTTGATTAAATCTCCCTGGAAACTTACCTGGACTTTTATGATCCAAGACAAAATGACAAATGACTACAGGGAAATAGAAATCATCTTTTAATCATCTCCAAGGCCATAAGATGCACATAAATGACTTTGGCAGGGGGTGGGGTAGGGAAGTAACAGTGCTTTCAGTGGGCAGCCTAAATTCTGGCTGAATAATATCAATAACAATAACAATAAAACAGAGAAAGTAGGGACCATGTGGAGAAGGCTGGTGAGGGCTTTGACACAGTCAAAAGTTCACATTCAATGAGGGATATTAATATTTCACATTTAATTCCTTCATGAGCCTAGACACCCGAAGGTCATTTTAGAGAGTTTTCAGGTTGCCAGCTTGACAATCTTTGCCTGGAGAAGAGCCGTTAGGGATTTCCAAGGTGAGATGGAAGGTATTTTCCAGAGAGCCAGATATGATGACTAGCTAAAGATGGCTAGATAATAATTAGCAAGCTCATTACCACTTGTCATTTCAGAACTACTTGTCAACCCAGATTCATCTGATGTTCAGGTGCTTCTTGTGAACTGAAATGGAGGGGTGTCGAGATTTTTTTGAGGGCCCCCCTAACATTGCAACCTCAGTGTGTGGGGAGGGGTGGTATTCCTATCCTACTCTGAGCTGCTCAGGCAGGGCCTGTGTCTTATTTTTAACTATGCAGAGAGGGGATTCAACTAAGCAGTTTTTGCCAGGGCCCTTCTGGAATGCCGAACATTGAAGGAGACACTGAAAGCAGTTAGGAAGTTCAGCATGAGACTTTCTAATATTTCAGTGAGGAACTGTAAACTATTCTTTAACAGCAAAACCTTTACACGTATTGAATCGGCAATGTATGATTTACACATATTTGTATGAGTTTGCTCCTGGTAGGATTCTCAACTGTGTGAGCAGAGTTGGATAAAATACCTCCACTCATGGACTATTTGTTGAGAGCTTACAATGAGCCAGGAAAACCTGGGAAGATGCCTTGAAGATGATCACTAAGGAGAGTTAGAAAGGTCACATGAATAGGGGACAAGATAGGGACGGAGGAGGCAGTATTTAGGAGAGGCTAGGGAAATCAGGGTTTTCTAGAAAATGTTCTCCAGCACAGAATGACTCATCTGGGGTTATACCACAGGCCCTGGAACCAAGCACACCTGAATTCAAATCCTGTCTTGGCTATTGGCTTTTTTTCCCCTGCCCTGGAGTTGCTTACTTGGCCCCTCGGCGCCTTGTTTTTCTCCTCTATGAACGGGAATAGTTAGAACACCCATGACTTCAGATTCTTGTGAGGGGCTAATGGATACGTCACATAAAGTTCTTGGCATATGCCTCAAAAATAAAATACAGTTGGTATGTGTTATTATGGTTATTATGATTGTAATTGATATGAGAAGGGAAATCATCCTAAGGTCAAATAAGTTTGAAAAGCAGATTGTTAACAAATGTTAAATAGATTTCTTTACTGTTGGAATGTTCCTCGCTTCACATATTCACCACATGTCTTCTGAGGGCAGGAGGGCATAAAGAGTCCAGTGCCTTTCCACTGTAGGAAAGCTTAGACCACCACGCCCCCTCCGCTGTCACTATGTCTGGAGGTAGTTTTCTGGGAAACCTGGCCAGTCACACATCTCTAAATGCCCTGGGGCGAAGAGAAGGTTTAGATCAGAACCAGCAAGCAGTGTTGGGTTGAGGGCAGAGGGCAGGGTGCTGAAGGGGTGGAAAAGAGTATAATTTCTGAGAAAAGTGGGACAGGGAGAGGCAGCACATACGTCTGCCTACCTGTTTATCTGGAGAGGCAAGGTTAGAAGTCGGTTGACGTTTGGATCCTCTGTATTGGAAGTCTAGTCAACCAAAGCAAGAGGCCCTGCCCCTGAGAGAGTGGGGCCTGGGGTTCATTCTAGCTAGGCTTGGCCTTCATGTAGACCAAGAAATCTTTTTTCTTAATTTTATTTTTTAATGACAGTTTACAGTCAATATTATTTTCTATTAGTTTTAGGTGTACAACATAGTGATTTGATAATCATATACTTTACAAAGTATTCCCCCCAATATTTCCAGTACCCACCTGGGACACTGTACACAGTTATTACAATATTATTGACTATATTCCCTAGGCTGTACTTTACATCCCCAGGGCTATTTTGTAACTAGCCATCTGTACTTCTTAATCCCTTCACCTTTTTACCCAGTCCCCCAAACCCCTCCCCTCTAGCAACCCTCAGTCTGATCTTTGTTCTCTATGAGTCTCTTCCGGTTTTGTCTATTTATTTTGTTCTTTAGATTCCATGTGTAAGTGAAATCATACGGTATTTGTCTTTCTCTGCCTGGCTCATTTCACTTAGTCTAATATCCTCTAGGTGCATCCACACTGCTGTAAACGGTCAGATTTTATTCTTTTTATGGCCGAGTAATGTTCCATTGGATATGTATCACAGTCTTTTTATCCACTTGTCCATTGATGTGCACTTGGGCTGCTCCACGTAGGCCAAGAAATCGTAGTGCTCTGGCACTTCACGTGTTTCCATCCAGTTTCCTCCTACCCAGAGAAGTCGTCTGGGCTAATATTTCCATAGTGGAGGGTTCATTCATTCACTCAGTCATTCACTGACTGTCTTATTCATTGCATTTTCAACACGTATTTCATTCATCAAACTATAATGGACAACTTACATTCTGCCAGGTATAGTGTTAGCTCCTGAGGACAGAGAAATGAAGGAAACACAATCCTGGCCGTGAGAAAGCACAATGGCTCTGAGGAGAGTGTCTGAACTGTAATGTAACTAGGAAAATTTCCCCAAACAACTATTCTAACACAATCCGGAGTTTTCACATTTAGGGTTTTTTCCCCTCATCGTTATTGAGATATACTGACATGTAACATTGTGTGAGTTTAAGGTATAGGAGGTATTGATCTGGTATTTCACATATAGGTTTTTATTCCATGTTTAATTCTTTGGAGTAAGGAGCAATATAGAAAGGTAATTTTAGATAACTTATTTACTCAGCACTGCATATCACACAGTCCATTTTTCCCCACTTATTTGTCACACTGAAGTGACAAAATGGCCATGTCTGTTTCTGAGCTCTCTACTTTGTTCTATGGGACTTTTTAAAAAAATCTATTACTAAGTAACTGCCATACTGTTTTCTTTGTTGTAGATTAATCATAAGTTTTCATGTCTTCTAAATTATACTGGTTTTATATATTCTTGACATTTTCCTTTTACAAATAAGTGTTAGAAGCAGCTTGCCATGTTTGTGAGTAGCGTTTTGTGACTTTGAATGGAGTTGCATTTATTCTACAGACCAGTCTGGGAGGGCTGACGTTGCTCTCCTGTGGGGTGCCTCTCACAAATATGGTCATCACCAATTTATTTAGATCTTTCGAAATGCACTTTAAAAGTTTATAATTTTTTGAAAGATCTTGCAGATATCATGCTAGATATTGTATTTTAAGGACATTATCAACTTTCAGCTTCTCAGGTGACAATTGTATAATATCATCACTGATCATTTCTACATCAATGTTTTCCTTCAGTTTTGATAAGCTTTCTCACTCATTCCAAAGGTTTGTAATATTCTGAGGTTTTCTACATAGATTATCTTACTGTCTGCTAAAGGTAGTGGTTTTATTTTTTCATTTGTGATCTTTCTACTCTTTTCTTTTTGTTACTCTGGCTCGAATCTTCATCATAATGTTTAATGAAAGTGACAGAAGGTGATTTTGACTTATTCCTGACACATTCTTAGTGTTCTATCACGTACTATAGTGTCTTCTGTAGGTTTATGATAGATATCCTTGATCTAAGCCTGACTTTTTCTCCGTAAAACTTGACTATGTAATTATTTGCTTAAGGACCACCTCTTCAGCATCTGACATAGATCCTTAATTTTGTAGCTGGCACATAGTAAGTATTCAGTAAATAATTACTGATTAAACAAATCAGTACACCCTAACCTGGTCTCTCTATACCTCCACTGAAATTCAGATGAAGTTACTGCCCAGCCTTCTCCCCTGCCTTTAGCTATGACATTTGATTTCGTAGTTAGAAGGGACCTTGGATATTGTCTACTCTAAACCCCTCATGTTTCAGATTCAGAACCCATGAACCAGAGAAGTTAAGGGACTAGTCCAAGGTTGCTCAGACTGAGATCTCCAAGGAGACATTACTTTTCTTGACATGGTCCCAGCCTAGCTGAATGACCTCATCTTTTGAGTCTTTAGTCTTGTATCGCTGTGGACCACTTCAGGATGCCATGCTCTCTGGCTTCCCTGGGTATTCACACCTGCTCTTTCCTTTCCCTGGAGCACTTTTTCCTTGCTACTCACTCACACCTTTTACCAATTTCCTCCTGCATCCTCAGGCCTCACTGCAAATATCACTTCTTCTGGGAAGTCTCTCATGACCTGCCCACACTTGGAGTACCCACAACACTTGCACATCTCCTACCATAGCACTTATTCCTTTTTTGAGCTGTTATTTAAAAGTTACCTCCCAACACACTGGACTTAAGGATTCTGTGTGGAAAATGACCATACTAATCTTGTTCTCACTTATTTTCCCACGACCTAGCCCAGCATTCAGTGCCTCAATAAATGTGCTGGCAATGAATATGTTTTCAGTCAGCAAATTGGTATCTTTTCCTCTTCAAGCATAAAATGTTCCTGCTTCCATTAGATTGGTAACTATTCATAACTCTGGTTGGAAATAAAGGTAGGACTTGCTTGGTATGGTAAATGTATTTCTAAAGAAGAAAATTAAATTAAATGTTCTAAAAGAGATTGCTATTTAAAGTCTTCATTTAGCAGATCTTTTCATGAAGCAAAGAATGTGATTATAAAAGTAAGCAATGCAATCCTTCTGCAGCCTAAGGCCTTAGCACTCTGCAGAGCCTCAGGGGGTTGAGCGCCCCAGCTGATGGTTGAGGGCGTGGGAGCATCAGTTCTTGCTGGACTTGGAAGAAGCTTAAGCACAAGGTTTAGTCATCACCCTAACCCAACAGAATTTTTCACCTCTTTTAATAGAGCCCTAGCATTTCAATCTTTTCACCTACAGATAGGGAAACTGAGACCACTTAGTCTTTTGTTTGGAGGAAACCTAGTATGGGTGGTATCCCTAAAATTACCACCTCAGGGAATGTCAGCACTGGAAGGGAACTCTGAGATAAACCAGTCTACCTCCCTCACAGTACAGGTGGGAAAACTGGGGCCCAGCTGGTAAGTAACCTTGCCAAGGCCAAACAATGATATGTTCATGAACTGGACTGTGACGCACACCAGTCTTGTAGTCCAGTGCTCTCTCCATGACTTGATTTTCCATTCAGAAGTAGGACAGCCTCGGGATTTAGACCCATAGATTATGGGAAACCTCCTAGTTGTGAACACCGAGTTTGGAATCAGAAAGACCTGGATGTTAGGCCACCTCTTCTACTTAACATCTCAGTGACTTTAGGTAATTTGCATTGTGTCTAGAAGCTTCAACCTACTCATCAGCAGGATAGAGCAGCTATAGTCCTACCTCAGAGAGTGGATATGTCTCATATATGATGATGCCCATGTGAAGCTTGCCCCGGGGCCTGGAGCTCAGCGGCAATGACAATGGGGATGCTGTAGGTGACTACAATGATGGTGATCATGCTTTTCATGGTGATGGTGGGTCTGTCCCTTGTGACTTCCTCCCACACTTAGGTAGAAGGGCATAGGCCTGTCTTCTCTAATCTAAGAATTGGCCATGACTAAATGTGGCCAAAATAACTAAAAAATGAACCCCAAATTAAAGCAATTGGCTATAGAAAGGTGGTTCTAACTCTTACACAGGTAGGAATTGATTGCATTTTATTTCGTCCAATGTTAATGTTTTGCTAACAGCCTCCAGTCTGACAGACCTGCATCAGAAAAACTACTGAAGAGAGACTTGCTTTCCTTTCTCGCTTCTCTTCTCACCTCTGCCTTAAACAAATAAACAAACCTTCAGCCCCCAAATTAATAAATAAATAAAAAGCAAAGTAAGGCCTTACTTTAGATCCAGCTCCCGACAAAGGTGAGAGGAACCTGTGTAGGTTCCAGAGCTAAGGGCATTATTTTCTGGCTTCCTTTTCTGTCTGCCAGCTTGGAACTGTGCTGGGAAATACAAGGCAGACAGGAGCTTGAGCTTTGCAGCTTCTAGGGAGCCAGTTCCCAGGGGCTTTCGGGTTCTCAAAAGGACATATTTTTCAGACCACTTTGTTTTTTTTTTACATAAAATTTCTGTTTCTGCCTCTATACATTTTAAAAAGAAAACTTGCCCTCTTGGCTATTTCCCCATAAAACATCAGCTCACATATATCATGGAAAGGGAAGATACTTTCATGTGTTATGAGATCAGAGTTAAACCTGGCCATGGCCATTTGGAAGAGCATCATAACGTGTTGGGATTTTCAGTGATGTCACGTAGGCTGTGATAATGAGTTTCCACCTGAGTCAGAAATACATTGTGAAGCGATAATTGGCTCATGTGCTGCCAGCTCACTTAGTGCAGCCCTAGATGAGAAAGATATCGGCCAACATAAATACCCACGGGACATGTGGTCATTGGTAACCTGGCTGAATTCAGAGGTCCATACACCTCCAGCTTGGGCATCAACCCTGTTGGATCTTGGCATCTTCTTTATTCTCTTGAGTTTTCCTTGACTGTGCATAGTAGCACCACCGCTTGGATGGAGAACTGGTCCCACTGCTGTCTTGTAGATGCTGGTGCTGGTGCTGGTGCTAGTTGTGGTTTGATTCCTCTTAGTTCTATGACAGAACGGGTGGAGTAGTGCTCTGTGCTTCTCCACCTTCTCACCGTTTACCACGTGTATATACTTTTTAAACTCATGCACCAGGTTGTAACTCTTCTACCTTAATGGGCACCAGGGCAGGCATTTTTCAGGGGCTCCACTTAACAAATGAAGAATGCACCTCAATCTAAGGGCGACGAGCCACAGGGTAACCAACAAACAGTTGGATTTCTTTATTGAGAATTTGCAAAATGAAACAAGGTTTTTGTTTGTTTTCCCAAGGGAGTTTTGAAACTGGGGGTTGGGTGGTCTTTTTAAACCATGCACAGCTGATTAATAAGTTGAACAACATTTTGGAGCAAAACTGAAACAGAGTAGACACATGTCAAAAGGCAGAGATGGCATGAAAGAGAAGCAAGATGAGAGTTCTTACTTGGCCACAAGGGACAGAGAAGGTGGTCATGTTCCCCATGCACGCACAGCTCCCTCGGGACCTAGGAGTCAACTCTATAGCCAAACTCTGCGCTTCTTCCTCTCATCCCTCCTTTCCTCCTCTTCCTTCCTTTTCCTTCCTCCCCCCTCCTTCCCTCCCTCCCCCTCTCCTTCTCTCCCTCCCCCTCTCCTTCCCTCCTTTATTTCCTTCCCTTTTCTTTTGGTTAGATTACGTATGCATACAGGTGTCATATCTTTACAAAGGCAGTACCTTTGACATGCGCACCTGTCCTCCTTATTACCTGGGAAACACACGCTTGCCCTTGAAGAATGCTATTTCCTGTCAGTACGGCAAAGCTTTCCACAACACCCTCGTGCAGAGCGCTGGTAAAATACTCTCCCTTTGTTTCTTTTACAGCATTCCTCTGCCTTGCAATCATCTGTAATTCCTAGTCCCAGGCCCCTTCGATTGCTGTTCATGTCTCACTGCAAACTGGAAAATTGTGCCTGGTCCTTTGCTTGTGTTTTCCCCAGTGAGGAATCTGACTGATGACTATAGATTAGTTCCTTTGTGTTAGTTTTCACTGCTAGTCCATGTGCACTCTCCTCTCCTGAATAAGCTCTTCTTGTCTCATCCCCCTCAGTGTAACCATGCCTATCTCTGGAATTAGCAAAGCTCAAGTGCTCACCACAGACAATGAATGAAGGCCAGGCCCTGTGGGGGGATAAGAACAAGATCCCTTAAAGTCACAGTTTTCTTTCAGTTTTAGATTTCATTTGGGGAAAAGTCTTTGTGTATATGAAATAGAAATCAATATAAGCAGTACAGAGAAGTGTCTGATAGATGATATTCACACAAGGAAAACATTGCCACTCTTACAATGATAAAACTTAACAGAAATATTTGCAAGAGAATCGAGTTCTGCAGGTACTCAATTTTGTATTTGCTACATCAGTGAAACCAGTTGTAGGAGAAGGCATCCACCTCCTGGATCATCATTTCCTGGGGTCTCCCCCACCTGCAAGTACACAGTTATAGTGGTGGCCTCTGGAGATGATACCACGGTTGATGGGGTTTGGGAATACATCATAAGCCAAGCCAACCAAATTTCTCCACTGAGAGTATGTTGGCTTTCCAAAGAAGGAAAAACACAGTTGCTCATTTGGGGCAAATTTATGAGAGATGAGGTATGAGAACTTCTAGCCACCATATTTCGTCTATATTTTACCTCTGCCCAAAGGATGAAGCTAGTTTGAGAGACTAAAGATGACTCTCCTCCAAGAGAGAGGGGCAGAATGTGTGTGATCTTCCACTTGTGCCTGAGACAGGAAGGGCTGAATATATACTCTGTGCTGAGTTCCGGAAGAGAAGTTTGAAACAAACACAACCATGTCAGGCTAAAAGTATGCTCCTGGAGCCGAGGCTGGGTGGAGGGAACAGGCTGTGGGAGAAATAAAATCAGATGCACAGCCTTTCTCAGTCCACACCCATGTTGCTGTGGCCTTCTGGTGAATCTTGCGGCTTTGGGTCTCTCCATTCCCGTTTACCCATTGTACAGTTACCAGGGTGATGTTTCTGAAACACAAATCCTATTACAACCATCATGTCTGCTTAAAATTCTTTAGAGATTGCTTTTGCCTCCAGGAAAAACCCAGACTTCTTACCTCGGCTTTGGAAGCTACACAATTCCCCTCCCCCCTCCCCCATTGCTCAACAAGCCTGCCCCCTCATGCCTGGTGCCTGCAGAACACTGAATTGAAGAGCTTCCTGCTTAGAATGAAAGGGCTGGACTGGTCCTCACCTCTGTGCCTTTGAACAGTGCTCAGCCTCCCCTTGTCCTTCCCACCCCTCTCTCCCCACCGGCCTGGTGAACTCTTATCCACCATTCACTGCTGCTAAACTAGCATCTTCCCTGTGAAACAATCCCTTACCCTCTCCTCTCTTGGGCATTTAGCCTCTGCTTTGTCTGGTTATTTTTATTTATTTGCATGCCTGCCTCCCTGCTAGCCTGTCAACAAGTGAAGAGTCTTGCAGTCAAAAATACTTATTGATAAATAAATGCTTCTGGGCTGCAGGATGAACCTAATTGTCTCCTTATTTATCCAAAAAGGAGGAGGGTAGAGATTAACAACCATATCAGTCCCCTAAGGACGTCTTATAAAGAAGCATCAGAAAAAAGTAAACAAGTTGGCTTTGGGGTCATGGACAAAGCCCAGGATGCATGTTTTTGGTTTTTGTTTTGTTTTGCAAACTGCTGGAGCCAGTGACTTATTGAAGCTGAGCTAGTTGATTGAATTAGTAATGACTGCATGCCACCTGGTGAAAATCAAAAGGCTGCAAATAACTTCTGTGTTGTGAGTGGTAGTGGCACATTTTCTCAGAGGCAGGATTTATGAAAATCTTAAAAGACGGTGGGAGAGTCACACTCACTGTCTGAGCGATATTCAGGTAACATTTTCAGAAGATGACAGTGCTCCTATCAATCACTCTGACGTGGAGGCAAATGGCCTCCGCCCTCACTTCGCTGCTCTCATTCTGGTATGCAGATGGAAATATGGGAAGGAAAAGAATGATAAGATGTTTCCATGGCTCTGAAGAGAGGAAGATGTCTCTTACCTAAAAAGGTCAAGTCATTGGATTGCACCTTCCTCCTGACGCCCAGGGCTGGGCTGTCTCCCTGTTCCGTGCTCTCACAGCACTGTGTAGCTTTCCTTCCGAGCTGGGTATCAGTTTGAAGTGTCTTCTTGGTGCAACCCTTTGCTCACTGCTTTTCTCTTCTGGTGGACAGTAAGCTCCAAGAGGGCAAGGGCTACCAGCCCAGCACTTTGCGCTGGGTCTGCCACATGGGCAGCATGCCTCTCTGAAGGAAGCAATGGGGAAACACCCTGTTCAGATAGCATGCGCATGTAGGTGTGTGCAGAAGTGCGTGCCGGCCCACGGAGTGGGAGGTGGGAATTGGAGGGCTTCTAAGTGTTGTGTGCCTGTGGATTTACATGTATCTGCTCCACTCTGGTCCTTGAATGCACGTCAACAAACTTTTCCACCCCAACCCTGCCAGTTTAAAAAGCACACTACAAATGCTCACTAATATTCTTGGCAAATATTTCTCACACTGTCCTTTCTGCATGAGGAACTCCCCAAGCTTTACTTCCTGTAGTTTATGTTATGAAAACAATAGATTTAAAAAATCATTTCCCAGTAGAAATGTATAGAAGCTTTTGGAATATGCATTTTAAAAACAACACAACCACGTATCTCTTGCCTGTTTCCTTGGAGACATAAAGCCAACCTGTGGCAAGGTATGCCCTCTCCTTTACTCTGTAGAGAATCACTATTCCTGGTAATTGCTAAGGGCAGGCCCTAAATTCCTTGAGGGTACGGATCATGTTGCCTTTGCTCACCATTTCATCCTCAGTGCTTAAAACAGGGCCTGACACACAGCAGGCACACAGGAAATATTTGTGGGGTGGATCATTGACTCTCCCTCCTATAGTCTACCTTTGTATGTGCTTTTAGTGGATTGGTTTAAATTCTTGACTCTGTACTGTTACAACCCTCCCTGTCTCTCTAGGGTTCGACTCTCCTCTCAGGTCTCTCTTGCCAGTTTATGTCTCAGTGCTCCTTCCTGCTGTCCACTCTCTTCCTGTGTACGGGCTTAGCATCTTCTGTCATCTAGCTTGAGCACTTCCTGCCTCAGCTCTCTGATGTCCTGGAACTTGCAGCTGCCTCTGTCTTTTGCTTCTAGTCTAAGTCTGCTTGTCACACTTATTTTCCTCCAAGAGCAGGAGCTGGAAAATAGCCATGCTGGTGGAGCTGAACAACACACACAGGTGGTACCTCCCCAAAGAGCGTGACTATTTGCCTACTTCACAGTGGTCTTTAATGGCCTTTGTAGTCAGAGACCATTTGATGTCGGAAGGATACTCGATAGGAAGGCCCTGGACTTGAACCCTAGTCTGAAATCTTCTCCTGGAGCTGTGTATTAGTCAGGGTTCTCCTGAGAAATAGAACCAATAAGAGGTATGTAATCTGTGCAAAGAGATCTATTTTGAGGAATTGACTCATGTGATTATGGAGAACTGTGAAGTTCAAAATCTGCAAGGTAGGTCCTGATTGAGTAGTTAAGTTAACTAGAGCATTGTTCCGATACATGAGGGTTGTGGGTTCTATCTCCAGTCAGGGTACATACAAGAATCAACCAATTAATATAGAAATGGGCTGAACAAGAAATCGATGTCCTGCCCCCATTCCTTCTCTCTGAAATCAATCAATAAAAATGTTTTTAAAAATATCTGCAAGGTAGGACAGCAGGCTGAAAACTAGAGATGAGCTGACGCAATTTCAATCCAAAGGCCACGTGCTGTAGAATTCCCTCTTGCTTGAGGACGATCAGCCTTTTGTTTGATCAGAACTTCAACTGATTGAATATGGCCCACCCACATGAAGGAGGGCATTCTGTTTTCTCAAAGTTCACAGATTTGAATGTTAATCTCATCTGAAAACACCCTCACAGAAACATCCAGAATAATAATCATATTATCTGGGCATCATGGCCCAGCCAAGTTACCACATAAAATCAACCATCACGGGCTGCCTCCAAGTAACTCTGGGTTTCAGTGAAAAATAAGGAAGGTGGGTTTGATTTTTATCCAACTAAAATAATGAATCTTGTCTTTAAGAACAAGACTAACAGCACAGAGTTTGGATTCAGGGACAGAAGATATTCAACACTTTTACTCTTTTGTTGCCTGGCATCTAATACACCACCTAATGCTTGGCTGGGAATTCCTAACCATTTGTGGATGTGACCAGAAGGCCTGGCTTTGAAAAGAACCCACTCATACTTTTTGCTAAATGTCAGTGGGTACCATATTCCTGTATCAAATGAGAAATACACCCTAATATTAATTTAGACACATTACAATTTTTGCATTGCCATTATTATTCTTTGCTTTTATTTCCTTTGCTCATTAATCTTTGCATCATGTAATTGGCCTTTTGGGCTTTGAAATCAATTTAGCATTCTGTACCCTGGCCTCTTCAAGAAATGGTTTTACCAGGCAAGCCTGTAGATTGCTCCTGAGGCCTGCCACCTTTCAGCTGGTCAGTCCTGCTACATTTGCCAGGGAGGACAATTATTTTTTCCCTCTGCATGTTGTGCATTTCCATAGAAAGTTCAGCATGTGACAAATTGCAGAGGTTACGTGGCTTCTGTAGGAGTGTGGACCTTGTGACTCTCCAAGAAAAGAAAAATGATCCCCTATAAATAAGGGAGTATTTGTTCAACATTCAGAAGAGGCTAGAAAAGAAATGTAAAGTGTGAACATCAATAGCCTGTTGAATAGGTGCACAGCCCTTTGTATTGAACCAATGTCACAGGGCAGGCTTGCAGGCCTAAATGCTTAGAAGCCTGGGCAGGCAGCACAGGTTGCTGTGAAAGCAACTGCTACTTAAAGCAAACTCCCTGGTTGGCAGGTGGGATCCAGAGCCTAGTGCTGCTGGAGGTTTCAATTAAAGCCTGAAATCTCATCTGGGTGATGTGTAAAATATCATTCTTAAGGGTTAGCAATTCATTCACATTGTATGTGAGATTGGCCCTAGCCCACCAATGGCCAATTTTTGGCCTCCCCGAGCCTTACATGTTACAAAGTTGAGATGATATGCTAGGCTGTTATAAACATTTAAAGGATGTGTTGTCCTGTCCAACATGTAACAAGATGCTAACCTGCGGCTCTGCAGGCTGCCTGTTTCAGCTGAGGTGGGAAGACAAGATTTATCTGAAAGCTGATGAAGCTGATGAAGCTGAAGCTTTTGGACCCTCCATTCCAGAGCCCCTTCCATAGCCCTGGGAAAGACTGGCAATGCGATCAGACAATCATACATTTTTGTAGGATTTGCAAAAGTAGGATATTTTAGCAGCAATGCTTTAGGGTCCCAGTCTACATGCACTCTGAGTTTTCTCTTTGTCACACCCAGTGGCCAGTGGTGTCATAATGACTAGGGGCAGATTTTGGAGGTGCAGCTAGCAGGAGCTGGTTAGTAAGGCTTCTCAGACTCGGTCCTCTTGACACCTTGAGCTGCATAATTCTTTGCAGTAGGGCCTCTCCTTATATCGAAGGATGCTTGTGGCACCCCTGGCCTCTACCCACTAGATGCCAGTGGCAGCTCCCAACTCCTTGAAACCTCCTCTTCCCCCATGGTTGTGACAAAGTCCCCTGGAAAGGGAAACTTGAACCTCCATCCATTGAGAACCACGGAACTACTGGGAAGTTGACTTGTGGATATGTTCAGTAGGGGATGGAGTATAATCCTGTGGCTCATGGTCCCATTTGAGTCAGAGTTGACATTCTTGCTGACAGTTCCAGTGCAGGTACAGCATCTGCATGGCTTATGCCGACTCCCCCAGCCTCATGACATGAGGGGCAGAGCCAGGATGACAGACCCCAGCACAGAAGCACATGGAATGGAGTTAAAGAAAGAAGTTGGAAATGATGGAACTGGATGCCAGTCTGCAGAAATTTCTTCCAAAGCTTTTAATTTATGCCTGAAGGAAACTTGATAGAAACTTTCCCAATTCTGACAATAATCTGAAAAATGTATATGACTTGACCAGTGATGTATTGTGACGTTGAAAGAAAATTATCTTACCTGCCCTGGCTGGTGTAGCTCAGTGGATTGAGTGTGGGCTGAGAACCAAAGTGCTCCTGGCTCAATTCCCAGTCAGGGCACATACCTGGGGTGCAGGCCAGGTCCCCAGTGGGGGCCATGTAAGAGACAGCCACACATTGATGTTTCTCTCCCTCTTCCTCCCCCCCTTTCCCTCTCTCTAAAAACAAATAAATAAAATCTAAAAAAAAAAACCCCAAACAACCCAATTAAAGAAAATGATCTTTACCTATCAATAATAAAAATAAGTTCTAAATCATCATTCTAGAGAAAAGGCTTGCTTTCAACACTACTAAACATATTATAAACTTGTCTTGTACAGAAGGGATCAAAGAGTCTACAGTGAAACATACCGCTGACAATATAGGAAAAGGTATCATAGAGGAGTGTCAGGTAGTTAATTGATAGTATTATTTTTCTGAGTTTTATGTTTTTAGTATTTTCCAGCTTTCTAAAATTTTCATATTGTTTAATGTATTGCTTCATTCAATATATGTATTCATTTAGTACCCAGTTTTGTATTTATATTTAGTTTTACAGGTTTTTTTTAAAAGAAAGCACATTTCTCCCTCCTTCAAATTCCATAAACTTCAGGTGCCTTAGAACCTGGATTTGCACTTGGATTCTAGACACCAAAGTGAGTCGTGAGATAGGAATCCTGGAGTGGTTAGGAAAGTAATTTCTGGAGAGGGCTGCCATTGTGCTGTGAGTCCCTCACCCTCCCCTTCCCCTCTCCCTGCTCCCAGTCACGCAGGTGAGGGGAGAGGATGATCTGATTTTTACATCAAATGAGAAGAGGTGCCTCCGTGGGACCACTCAGAAGGCTTGCTGTTTAGCTCCTGTAGCTGCAGTAACAGCACGGCTGGCATCTGCCTCACAGGCTGGGTGGCTGTCTAGGCAACTGCAGCCAAGGAGAGGTGATCACCTCGGCCAGCTACACCCACAGAGCTTCTCTGGAGTAAAAATGCACAAGTGTTTTCCTGAGCCATAGACCAACCACATGCAGCTCCCTTAAATCGCTCCCAGGAGAGCCACTCAGAGGCAGGCCAGGGCTCCACAGGGAGTCCATGGGGAGCGTCTGTGGAAGAACTTGGGGCTGAGATCCTCCAGCCAAGGAAAATGTGTCAGTGCCTCTCAGGAAGTCCTGCTGAATGTTCTCCAGGGAAAATACTGAGGAACCCATAGAGACATCAATAAGACATGATGCCACCCTTGGAACACCAGGCAGACCCAGATGTGTGGGCGAAGTTGAAATGGCACCAGTTAAGTAAGAAATGTCCTCTTCCCCTTGTCTCTCCTGCCTGTCCTCAACCCTGCCAAACTCAAGATTAGCTACATAGCTGGAAAGGACATAAGGAAGAAAGAAATCTGAGGACACCCTAGACACTACTTTTTCCAGTGAAGGCCACTAGCCTTCAGAAAGAACCTAGCAAGCCTGACTGTTTATCCTTAGAAAGGCCTACTTGGAAGGTGTCTGAGAACTTGGATTTTGGGAGGGGTCTTGTCCCTCCAATTTATCAGAGTAGCTCAATGGGCTTTATGGAAACAATACATTTTATGCTGAACTCCTGGCTTCCTTTTGGGAGTGTACAATTTTAATATGTGCCTATGTGATAAACTCTCAGTAAAGCTCCTGGTGCTGAGTCTCCAATGAGCTTCCTTGGTTGGCAACCTTTCATACATGTTACCCCAACTCACTATTGAGGGAATAAATTAAGTGCATCCTGTGTGACTCTACTGGGAGAGAACTATGCAAGCATGCATCTAATTTCCCCCCAGACTTTGCTCCACGTACCTTTTTCCTTGGCTGATTTTCCTTTGTATCCTTTTGGCATAATACATCAGAGCCAGAGTATAACTATATGTGAGTCCTGTGAGTCCTCCTGGGAAATCATCAAACCAGAGCTGGTCTTGGGGACCTCCCAACACAAGGCCTTGGATGTGGTAATAGAGAGTTTTTATTTTTGGATGAAGCTTGAAGCTCTGATTATTACTCAAACTAGACACCTTGAGTGATTGAACTGACAGTGTATTTTTGTCTTAAAGTGGGCAGAAATGCCATGAGGCTGATCAAGTTTTCATGCAGTGATGGAACAACCAACCCTCTGTGATCAATCTAATGGGTTAGTGGAAAACAAAAATAAAATTGCATTCTGACTGTATCCTATGAAGCAGGCTTGCTCAACTGTCAATGCCATACTTCTTATTTCATGGAATTCTCATAGTAACTCGGGGAAACATGAAGGGCTTTACAAACAAGGAAAAGAGGGAGATCAGAGTTTAGAAGACAGCTGCAATCTCACATGGCAACGAGTGTATGAGCTGGGTGTTACCGTTAGGCTCTCTGTCGAGATGCCAGCTTTTTCCATTTTGCCACATTGACTTTGTTGCTTAATGTAGGGTGATGGGATCAACCAAAAATCCATAGTTCTAGCCTCTAAAAATAAAAATGTCTTTACCGCTCTATGGACTCCCTGTCCATATTCATTGTTCATGTGTCCTTTGAGACATAAATACTTTCTGGGGTCTTAGTTTAGACCAGGTCAGCTCCCCTGTTTGAACTAATGACCATGAAGAAAACTGGTTTGTAATAGAATAAAGCTTGCACCCTTGATGTTAGAGGCCCAGAAAAGCCCTGGGTCTGTGTGTTTATACACACAGAGAGTGAGGATAATTCTGTTCCATCTGAATGATGTACTGAATGCGTCCCATCTGCTGTAATGCTGACCAATGGCTACGAAACCTAGTCTTTCCTTAAATCCCATCAGTTATGGCCTCAGCTAGATTCATTCCACACGAGTAAAATCCAAACCAGCTCCAAACTTGTGCAAACTTCTATCTGTTCAACAATTGAGCTCTCATTTTGCCAGACACTATGCTAGCTATGAGAGATGCATTAATGAACACAACATAGCTGCTGGCCCAAGGAAGTCCAGAGTCCAGCAGAGAAGATAGGCAAGAGGCTCAAATAACAATTTCAGTGGGATGTACTATGGTAGAGTCACGAGAACAGGCTATTTAGATAGACTGCTTGATTTGGATCATAGCCTGGCTCTACTATTTTCTAGCTTTGTGATCATAGGAAAGTTGCTTAACCTTTCTGTGCCTCACATTTATCATCTATAAATATTCAACCAGCATCAACTACTGTGAGATTGTTCTCTATGTGAGCCAATGATTGTGAGGCTCGGGGTTATAACTGTGACAGGATCAAGGCTTTGCTCTTCAGAGGCTTCCCTTGTATTGGGAGAGATACACAGTAAGTAGGCAGCCATGATAATCCAGAATAAGTGCTCCTGTGTGGGAATTTAAGGGCAGTGTGGGAGTACATTGCTTCTCAAATGTAAAGACTCCAACCCAGTTGGAGGCCCCAGACAGAAAGACGGACCCTCTACTTCAAATCACATTCAAAGGAGAGTGAGCAAGATGGTGAAGGAGCACAAAGTCAGGCCCCATGAGGGCAAAGCTGTTTGTGTATGTTGTTTAGGGCTGGGAGCCAGAGCCGATGACCACACCTGGCAGTCAGAGGCCCTCGGTGTGCATTCGTTGAGCAGAAGCACATGAGAATGCAAAAAGTAACACAGTGGGAAAGGAGGTAGAGGTTTTAAAAATAATTGAATGAACTATGAAGAAGAGATATGAGGATAAAATTAGCTAAGGGGAATGTATATAGTTTGGGAACTCAAATAATGACCTGAGATGATACCAACCTAGCGATGACTAGAGGTGAAAGGTGAAGAGGAATAAGTGAACCATATGGCTTGGATGATTTATTTATTCTGAAGGGGAAAGGAAGAGGTACAGGCAGAAGAAAATCTTCCTAGAGAATCGATTTCCACACTCATCACCAGGTTGTAGTTAGCTGAAAACCACTGGTTGCTTTTTGGCAGTGATATTGGGGTCGTTGAGCCCTTGGGTGGCCATGCAGGCAGTGGTCTCTCCCCTTGAATCGCCATTGTTATCACCAGGGTTTGTGAGTCAGACTTTCGGGGTTTCTGTAGCAGAAGCTCTTCCCTGCTTTCAAGACATTTCATATCGGAGGATAACTTTGCAAAGTGTGTGATTGTCTAACTACTATGCTCTACACCCAAAACTGATACAAAATAACACTGGATGTAACCTGTACTGAAAAATAAAATTTAAACTAAAAAATAAATAAATGAGTGACCAGAAAAAAGTTCTATTTTAAATGTCGGGTCTTAACTACTAGGCTCACTACTTGTATGAAATAACTTCTAGTTGTAAAAAAATTCATGATTAAATATTGAGTAGGCCAAAAAGTTCATTTTTTTTTCTGTAAGATGGCTCTAGTAGTGCTTAGTTGTCTTTAACTTCATTCAAAACAATTTTGTTAGATTGTATTGTGACAGCTGTCATATCAACGTGCATTTAAGAAAAACTTCTCAAAGTTGGTGAATTTTTGAGTAGCCATTTTAATATTGAAGATGGAAGAAAATGAGCACATTTTCAGCACATTATGCTTTATTATTTCAAGAAAGGTAAAAATGCAACTGAAATGTAAAAAAAAATTGTGCAGTGTATGGAGAAGGTGCTGTGATTGATTGAACATGTCAATAGTGGTTTGAGAAGTTTTGTGCTGGAGATCTCTCACTAGACAGTGCTCTACAGTCAGGTAGACCAGTTGAAGTTGATAGTGATCAAATCGAGACATTAATTGAGAACAATCAACATTATACCATGCGGAAGATAGCCAACATCCTCAAAATATCCAAATCAATAGTTATTGGTGAAAATGAAAAATGTGTTTTTTATTTTACAGGAAAAACTAAATGGACTTTTTGGCCAACCCAATACAGTCAAATTTCAATTATGTTCCTACGACACCTGCTGAGCAAAACAAAACAACAAAATCCGGTGGTCACACAACTAACTTATGAACCCGTATTATTTCTAGTTTCCAAAAATAATATTATAAGATGGAAAGAAGAAGGAAATAATGGTGGCTGAAGTAATGGAGTACTTACCATGAGACAGGCACTGTAGTGAGAGCATATATCCATGCTGACTCCCTCATTTAAAATTCAGTGACGAGGATGTTATTTTCCTCCATTTTAGAAGCAGTGAAAACAGAAATCGGGTACATCATGTAAAACACGGGAAGCAACACATGAGAGTGAATGGTGGGTCTTGGACCCAACACCCAGGCGCTGAGCCATGCTGCTTCTCAGGGCATTAGGTTCTGAATATTAGGTTCTGAATCACCTAACCAGCATCACATCCAAAGGAGGAAACAATTTTTCTAACTTAACTCAGAAGTCATGAAAATCAGTCACTTTGTAGATTTGGCAAGTTGAAGTGCAAGTAGGGAGGCAGTTGTTGATTGCTCTGTCCCTGTTGCCAATACTACAGCCAGTCAAAAGTTCCATTCTAAATGACCCAAGTGTTCAGTAGAGAGAGAGGTGGCCCTGTCACAAACGAGGTGAGGAAAAGGTTCCGGGCTTGTCTTTGCTGGTGCCCAAGGTGCTGGGAAGCCCATCGAATGTCATGCCAACCTGAGGGCTCACATGCTAATGGGATTCATGAACATCCCGATAAGCCTCGGCTTTTTTGTTGCCTGAAAGGGAGTGCTAACATCCAAAACAAATGACCCGGTGCATTTTGTATTTGTATCTGTCTGGTTTTCACTTGAGCACAAACATCTTTCCACACATACTGATGGAAACCAGTTTTGATTTTCTGTTGATCTCTGAGTGTTGCTTTCTGGGGAAAAAAAAAAGTAAAAGAATTCAGGTTCATTCTCTGTCATCAGGGGTAGTGATTACAGGAAATCAAATCCAAAAGTTAATAATAACAATTCATTGCTACAAGTATGTGTTGAATGGTGCTCATTCTTTCAACAAAAATGTATTAAACACCTATTCTATGAGAATCCCTCTGAGGATACAAATATGAATAAGACATGGACTGTGATTTGAGAATTTTAGCCTTTAGAAAAGGAGATGAAATTCACACTAATAGCTCTAATAGAGGGTAGAAATGAAATTAGCATCATAAAAGAAATGCAGATGCTAGTGTATATGATGTACTTGGAGATCAAAAGCAGTGCGTGCACTTTGGGGTCCCCAATATCTGTGTTTCAATTCTACCCTGTCCATTTACCATTATGACTTCGGGTAAACAGTCATGCTGAATCTCAATTTCCTATTTGTCAGGTGGTTCTAATAGCACCTATCTCATTGTCTAAGGGCTAAAAGGAGTAATATATGCAAATTGCTTACACAGAACTAGGCAGAAATTTCTATTAAAAAGGATAAAAAGGTTATTTCAAGCTAAGATCATTAGGAAAAGTTTCATGAGAGAATTGATACTTTAAATGAGTCTTGGAGGCTGGATGGAAGGAATGACATTATCAGGAGCTAAGACAGAAGGGTATTGGGCACATTTCAAGAACAAAGTGTTGCTTAATTCAGCGAGACTGGTGGTATGTTGGTGATGAACTGGGAGGAGCAAAATCTAGCGCTGAAGAGATGGCTGGACTGTGAGTAGGAATTGATTTGCGTGTTAGACTAAATGGCTTTAGACCAACAAATCGGAAAATTAGAACCCCCAGGTCAAATCTGTTCTGTTGCCTGTTTTAGTACGGCCAATGCCCTACTAAATGGGGAATCAAAAGAAGAATATGAGCATTGTATAAAATATCAATTTCAGCATTCATAAGTAAAGCTTTATATGGACAGAGTTGAGTAGTGGCAACAAGCATCATCTGGCCCCTAAAGCCAAGAATATTTGTTATCTGACCCTTTATGGAGAACGTTTGCTGACCTCTGTTGAGAATGTCTTCTGTGAGCAATGGGAATGCAGTGAAGGTTATTGAATAGGGTGATAATGAACGAAGAGATGTTTACAAAATTGGTTTTGCAGTTGAATTTGGGGTGGCAAGTTGCAAGAGTCCATGACCCTTCAGAGGAAGGTGATAAAAGCTTGTCAAGAATGGAGAAGGAGGAATCAAAAGGAAGGGAGGTATTGGAGAAACACCAAGGGCATCTATAAGCCTGATCACTCCCTATTTGAGAGTCTCATTTTAGCTTTTCAATTCAATTTAAAAAGCCTATATTAAGATCTTTCACTCACCAAAAACTTAAATAGCATCTACTCAGAGGAAGAAAATGAGAAGGAATTCTGTTTACTCAGGAATTGAAAGGATTTCCTAATGGAGTTATTGGCCAAACTTGGAATACCAGGTATATAGTCATGACCCCACACAGAGGGAGAAATTGAGAGATGGTCCAAAAGGTGAATTACCTGGTTTATTTCCCTCTGTATAGGACACTGGAACTAGTCCTCCAAGCAGACTTGCTATCCTGGGCTGCCCCTTGTCCATCTTTTCCCCCAGTGAGACAAAAACCTTTTGTGAAAGAATTATATTTCTGTGACCCTGGTACAACCCTAGATGGGGAGTGAATATTTTGGGATCTAGGTCTCCACTAAAAGGAGGCCAACACCTAGCCAGCTTATCTCTGTCCCACTGTTAAATATTTTAGAGACACCAGACTCTGTGGCAGCATTGTTTACAGACCATTATCAGTAGCAGCCAGAAGAAATTAGAGCAGGCTTATCAGGCAATGTGTTTTGTTTATGTCTATTCATTAAAAATATTAGAATTGCCTAAAGGCTTTCTATACCTTTTGCAATTTTTAAA
Organism: Macrotus californicus; assembly: GCA_007922815.1. Lineage (NCBI taxonomy): Eukaryota > Metazoa > Chordata > Mammalia > Chiroptera > Phyllostomidae > Macrotus > Macrotus californicus. The sequence goes on along the minus strand of VMDR010007308.1, from coordinate 9,251 downwards.
ATACAGCAGTGTTGCCTTACCATGAACAAATATCAATAATAATAATAAGATAGGCTAAATGGTTCATGAATGTTTATTATTATACAGAGTTGACTCTCATTCAAAGGAAATGGATTCTACTGACACAGCATTCAAATGCCCTGGATAGTCTATGACTCTCTGAATTTCAAATGTTGTGTTCAGTTGTCTTGATAAGTTAGTTCACTGTTCTTTAGACAAAGTGACCTGGCTTTTTTGTTGGGTAAATATGGTTTATCATGTGTCTCTGGGGGTATAATTGTTAAAGCTGATTTGTTGGATTGTAATAAGAATTGCCTGGTGGTGTGATTTTCTAAGTTGCAGAAGTTGGTCCATGGGTCTGTAAGTTACTTAACCAGTTCACTGCTGGCTCTGTCACTTGCCAAGCATTTGACTTTGGGAAAAGGCATTGGACACACAGGTTGATTATCCAGTCTATTCTTCCTTCTTTCCTCTTATGAGCACTCTATTTTTGTTCACATACGCACCTCTCACATTCATGATTCAGAAGAAAGGGGTCCCATTTTCAGGTCTAGGAATGGTTCTTACTGATGTTAGCATCGCAATACATGACATCCCTTAGCAACAATTATTAAGAGTTGTCATATGACCTAAGGTGTCCCCAAAAGCTTGAAGGAGAGTTTATACCCCAGAGGAGGGGGTTCTCTCTCATGTTGGGCAGAAACAAGAAAACACGTAGCTCAGGTTGTCACTATGACCCCTCTTGTGTGAACACCATGTGGTAAGGTACAGGATGAAGCTGACGCTGATGACAGAGAAAATTTAGGTCTTTGTATGACACCTGGTGACAGCCTGCCACTATGCTCTCAGTTGCACGCAAGAATGCATTTCCTTGTTGATCAAGTTTAAATAGAGGTTTCTATTACCTGCAGCCAACACATTCTAGTGGATGGTTAAACGTTCTTAAAACTAAGCTCACTCATCTCTAAGTGTTAATGACAAATGTTAGGCCTCAGTTCGTGAGTTTGGCTAAAAAAGAATTCAGAGCCAAGAGTTCTAATGCAAGAGAAAGCTTATTTAGAGAAAGTCACAGAGGCAGAAGAAGTGACCCAGCTGGGCTGCTTGGACTCCGGAAACAGGTTACAGAGGCAAAATAAGGGGCCTTGCTGCTTAGGAGAAAGAAAGTAAAGATATGTGCCTGAGAGAGAAGGCATGAGTATGCTCTAAAGAGAGAGAGAGCAAACCCTGACTCCTTTGTCTTAAGGGTTTTAAGTTGTTTTCTAAAGGTAGAGATTTTAGGGAAGGTGTCAGGGGAGGATCTTAATAGATATTCATCAGCTTTCCAGGTGTGTCCTTTCAGGGCTGTGGTTTCTACTGATTGTTCACTGGTACGGTAGGGGGTCATTGTCATTGTGTCTAGTACTGACATTAGCTGTGACATTGCTTTGTCTGGTTTTGCTGCTTTTCTGGGCCTGGAGCTGAAATAAAACTGAGGTCTAGATGTCATCTCTAGTTCGACCAAAGCTCTGTCTCTGTGGTCAGCAGCCCCAAGGCTTTGTTCCTAAGATTATTTGATGTGGGTCAGAACCTCATTGTCCAGAGGGCTTAATGCTTAATGGAGTGGTGCTGCAAGGGCTTGTATGAGAACTATATGAAGTTATTCTCTGGTCCCCTTGTTCCTCCTCTAGGGTGTTTAAATTGCATGGCTAGCCACGTGAGAGGTCAGAGGGATCTAAACGGTGTGATCAGTAACATGCCAGGGGAGGAAAATTCCCCCTGGGCGTAAGGTCCCAGCCTACAGTCCTGTTGCCAGGCACTGGGGACTTCCTGCCCTATGACCTTCCATATCTGGCCTATCGTGCCTGCCTTGCTCATGCCTAACTGCCTGCTCTATCCTAAGTCTCCACTCCATAGGGTTTTTGTGGGGGTTAATTGAGAGTAAGTACTCAATTAATTTAGCAAGCACACTTTTATATTTTCCTTGGCAGATAGTATAGTTATGGGCCCAAATAATAGATACTTCATTACATTTGTTGTTTCACAGTTTACGTGAAACCTGCTCCATTTATCATTTGCTCACTGGCTTTGTTTTGACTTTCACTTTGTTTCTACATTTTTTTTTTAAACTAGATTAGAGAACTGTGGTGTCAGCGTCGGTTTTTAATGTTCATTTAGAAGTGAACACTTACTTCCCTTACTTGCCAGGCCTTTTGTGTCCTTCCTTTCAATTTTTAAAATAAGACAGAAACCTTGGAAACAGAGGTTGATTTGTCCAGGGTCTAGTGGAAGAACTAGTCATGTGTAAGAATAGTTTTCATATTTTGTTTCTTGTCGGTGAGAACATTTTCATTTAGCGTCGTGATTTAGCAACACAGAGCTAGAGCCCAGCTCATACCCTCTCCTCCTATTTCTGGTCCACTTTTTTTTGTTGTTGTTGGTTTCCCCACCTTGTGGGTTCTTAAAATAATTTAATGCAGTGTGGGCAGCTCTCACAATAGGCTATTGTTCATTTTATTTATTCACAGAATGTGTCATTTCTTGGCCAGTCTTTGTTAATCTGGCATTATACTCCTCTCCCTGTACATAGTCAGCTGTTGTCATCCTTGCATTAGTGTTTCTTTATTAACCCACACGTGGGGGTTGACTGTGAGTGTGTAATTGAAATGATGCTACCAGCTTTGCTGGTGTACCCCGGAGGAGCCCAGGTGGCACAGCCTTGAATGGTATGTTTAATTGCTTTGGTGAGTGATATATCTAACCTTTAGACCTTTCATTAAGCTCCTTCTGTAACACGCTTACAACAGTTGCCCTAGGCTGGTAGATTTTAAGCTGCTGTAACTCCTGGGAACATTAAGGGTGCTTTGGGGAGCCATAGACTAAAATCAGGGGGAAATCAGCATGGTGGGATGTAGGCTGGTGGATGCACTGTTCCAACGTATCTCAGCACAGCCTTTCTGACAGTGGTTACAAGGGCATTAGAAGCAGGAGGAAGTCCCTTTACTCTTCTTGGTGTAAAATCATTTTAGAAAGGTGCCTGGGAGTCTGGTCGAAGGTGAGAAGGCGAGGTCTAGATGGATAACAAGGGCCAGAGGGATCTGACTGCAGTGTTCTAACACTGGGGACAGCACCTAACCCATACACAGGATTAATCATGTCATAGGCACTGCACTAAGCCTTTTAAAAACATTATTTTATTTAGTCCTTGTCACTACCCTACAGATAGGCATTATTATCTCTAAGATGAGGTTTACCTCTCTGAACGTGTTCAAGGCTATTTAGCTTGTAAATAAAGAAACAAAAAAATAGGTCGGCCACCTTCAGAGGTCACACTGTTAGTGTCACAAGGTCTCAATGTATTCTAAGTATAAGGGCTGCAGTTCATTGGTCTCTATGCTCTGGAGTGAGAAACACATGGAAGTAGGGCCCACAAAATTGTAAAATTGAAGGTAGATCTGAGGCACTATGAGGAGGCCAACTGAAGCTGAGAAATAACTTGCTTACCCAGCAGGATCTAGAGACTGAGAATTCTTCCAGCTTCCTCTTGTCTGATGTCAAGTGGCCAAGTCATTCTGAGAGCTTAGTATCAAGGGCCACTTCCATGATACATGGTCTCATGGGCATTACCTACAATTAAAACAGGTCCCATGTCCTGGCCCTTGGCATGGGCCCCATCCTCATGCCTCTTCCCCAGACCACTGGGGCCCTGATCTTCCAATCTTTCCCCTTCAGACCCCTGACCAACCAGCCCTGCCACTTGCCTGCTCATGCACTCATATATTTCTTTATTTCAGGCCACCTCTCTTTCAACACCAAGTGTGATTAGGTACACTAACCAAAGCTCTGCTCACAGAAAATGAACCTCCCTGCTGTATGCAGGGACAGCCTCAGTCTGTCTTCAGTTCAGCAGGAGTTCCTTGTTAGCCTCAAAGCACATACCAAGCCAACCCATCACTGAACCAAACTGAGCCCTTTTCCTCCTTCCTCAGCTGGTCATAATGTATAGACAGATGAAGATATGCAGGTGGAATAGTGGTGGGGGACTTGCATAAATGGGCCACCTCCTCAGAGAGACTCCTTATGCCTTATACACGTTTAATTTTTGCATGTCTTTGTCAAACTATGAGCTCTTTGAGGGCACACAATGACTCTGAAGACCTAACCTCCAGAAGAGATCCTGGTGCAAAGTATGTCTTCAATAATGGCTTACTGAAATAAAATGAATGATGTGTATGTGACAGAGACAGGACAAGAAGCCAAATGTATACACTTAATTCAGGGCCTCTCCCACCACATCTTGTGGCGTTATCATCATGAAATTCTTAGGGAAGGAGCTGGGAGGACCAAAGAATGGTGAGCATGGGAGGGGCAGGGGCATTTCTGTGTGAGACCTGGATGATCTTCCTAATTGACCAAATAGCCTAGTTTCAATTCCAAAATTCCTAGTTCCCTTAATAATAGCTCAAATTAACTCATAAAGACAACCCACAACTTCTGCCTTTTTTGGTTTTTCATTGGAACCCAATTCCTGAGAGGCTTCATGATAAAAAAAACTTAAAACAGCATGTTTACCTCTAGCTTGGACCTCTCTTTTCTGATCCAGGTTTTTATTTCAGCTGTTTACTTAATGTTCTCATCTGAATGTTGCTCAGAGTATCTTAACCTCAAATACGTGTCAGCATGAACAAATGATCCCTCCTCCTGTGCTCTTCTACGCTTCCTATCCCTCCAGGAATTCTCAGTGATGATCTGAAGAATGAGTCTTCATTCACTGTATGGCATGGAGGAAGTGATTAATGATCAAGATCTCAGTTTCCATATTTTAAACATGGAGGAAAAAAATTTCTTTTTATGAAATTTATTGAGGTAACTGTGTCTATGAGTTTTTGTTTGTTTTTTCCCTTGTTTGTTTATTTGTTAATTCTTAGTGGCCTTCTTATCAGACAGCCTTTGACTACCTACTATGGTGTCCTTGTTACACAGCCAGAAAGTGGCAAAGCCAGACTTGAACCTTGGTCTGTTCAATTGCAGCTACTAAACTGTATGTATTATTGCCACTCATATTTGGGCAAACACAACAACAAAGGGGTCTGGTGGACAAAGAAAGTGCAATTCATCTCAAGCAGAGAAAGTAGAGAGAAGACCGTGAGCAGGATAATAAATTTGTAACCATGGTTAAGGAACAAAGGGTAAAAAAAGATAAGAAATGTCAGGCAATGTTCTCTCAAATTAGTTCTTGAACGGGACATTTCAAGTTTGTGCCCAGCAGGTTTGCCTGCATTCTATTTTAGAGTATCCCTGGGAACACTGAGATTTCTTGCTTTGAAGGGCATTACCAATTGATTCATTCTCACCATTCAAGTAGGATGCAGGCATGTTTCTCTGAGGTGGGTCTGTAGAATTATAACATTAAATTTGATTACAGTACAGTAAGTTCTCAGTCCAGCATATGGGGTACAATGGCCTTCAATTTCTATTTATTTAATGAATATTGTTTTTGATTTACATAGGCTTACTTGAAGGGGCAAGTGGTAGTATGGTAGGGCAGTGGTAGGGGAGGGTCTACACAAATATGTAATTTGATTTCATGTTTGCTCTGCTATTTGAGTTTATGTTTAGTAAGTCTAAATTTTAGGCTGTGGCTGACGGCATCATGGGTAATCGAGGGATAACTTCTTCCATGAACACAGAGGCATTAAAAAGCAGGTAAGAGATGAGAAAACAAAGGTCACTGAGAACAACCTCAGGCTAGGTCTAGTTTTCAAAATTTAAGTTGCTTTGTAAATCCTCTGATGATATACTTTCAATTTTAGGCTAGAAAACAAGAGTTTTTATAAAAGGTAAAACCAAATAAAAATCATCAGAGCCATAGATTTTGAAAGAGAAAGGAAAGAGTACTGATTTATTGACGTGTCTAACAAACATACCAATATTTTAGAATGCATTTTGACATTGTCACTGTATTCAAAAGGCATTTGAAGACAGTATGTACAAATGCATCTGAATAAAGATGTGTCTCTACTTCTGGGAAGTGTTTACAAGATATTTTCCACATTCCAAAACTTTAAAACTGAGGCACTATTAATTAGACACACTGTTTACTGAGTTTTTGCTTGGCGCCAGACCCTGTATGAGACTCTTCATAAACATTAACTATCTTTATTTAGTTCCTTAAAATAACTCAATGTTGTTGATATGATTTCTCTCAATTAAACTTGTCTCCAGAGTATGTCAAATCCACCTTCTGTTTTGCTGTCCCATTTCCCTCTTCCTCACGCTTACTGTCTCTGGCTGCACATCTCACCTTTCACATTCCATCTTAGCATCCCACCTCACCCCCCTTGTTATGTATAGCAATAACCCTAGTGCAATACCTAGTGCCCCAGGCATGCAATTTATTGGTCAAATGGATGAACATTTGAACGTCCTTGATCTTCAACATGCTTCTTCAGCTGCAATGCTTAGCTCCCTGGCTCATTGCTTTAAAGAAGAGACATCAAAAAATTCTTGCTTTCTCCTCTCAGGGACTAATTGGTCTACAAGCTCTGGGCAATTCTGCTTTAGCCTCTAGATGGTCCTTGAAAATAATTGGTGGAGGCATCATTGGCTGGTCTTTGGAAACATAATCTGGAAAGAAATGATAGGATGGGAAGGAGGCAGAGAGGAAAGCTAAGTGTTTGCTGCAGGAGCCCAGAGGAGAGGCCAGGGACAGCTGAGCCAGGGAGGCAGCAGAGGGCCCCTGTTGACATGGTGGTGTCAAGCAATAAGAATATGAGGCAGTGCCAATGGAGGAAAGGCCAGAGAAACAGCCAGGGCAGGGTTTAGTCTCAGGTTCCTAAATGCTAACTGTGTAAGCTTAGTCAGTTTACTCATTCTTAAGCCTCTCAATGCTTCTGTCCGGGGTGAGACTCTTTTCCCACAGGGTTGTTGAAATATCTTTAAATTAGAGACTACGTATAAAATACTGGGCATAGTACCTGAGCACAGAGTAAGTACATAACATCAGCCCAGGAAATAACTTCTACCTAATAGGTTTCGAAAGCTAAAAATAAGTAAGTTCCCTTTGGCATTTATCTTTCTAGTGTAAACATTTATGGAGCGCTAACTATGCGCCAGGCATATCACTAGGTGCCAAAGGCTCAGCAGGGGGTAAACCAAAGTCCCTCAGTCTCATGGGAGGAGTCAACACTTCAGCACAGGAACTACAGCCAAAATTATTATTATTATTATTTACATGTTTCATCATGTAATAAGGTCTAGCAATCAAAATTAAGTAGCCTAGGCATATAGGTTAAAGGAAGGTGTATTCATTCATTCATTCATTCATTTATGTTTAAATGAGTTTTAAGTAACATGGAAAATGACAATTTTACAAACACGAAATTGCATACAGCACAGGACCACAGAATCAAAACGCTGTAAAACCAGTGGAGGAGGTGAGGGGACAGATGCATAGTCATAAGGAAAACATCATAATGCTTTTCTCTGAAGGATCTGGTCAAGCCTTCAAGATATTTGTAGTTTTCAAAATTGCTATAATGATCATAGAAGCATTTTGTTTTATAATTTCCATTACATTGTATTCCACTTAATAAATATAGTTTTAACTTACAACATAAAATATCTCAGCAGTATAGAAGGCAAGCAGCAGGAAAGGAGTCTCTCTCTCACGTTGGACACCAGCTCTCTCCTCACAAACACGGGCAGTTCTGGTGTGTCCTTCAGACACGTTCTACAGAATGTATGCAGTGTTAGTACCTTCCTTTTGAAAGCATCTCCAATTTAACAGTGAAGGTGCAAGGACTGGATGCAGAGTTTTTCCTAAGCCATTGAGAATTGCCAATCCAATGGCCCATTCCCCTGAATTTTTTAATGTACATTTTCTATACATAGAGTATTCTCTACATAACCAAGCCGCAATCAACACATCAGAGTCAACAGTGATACAATACTGCCACCTAATCCTCAGACTCCATTCAAGTTTCTCCAGTTATCCCAGTACTGTCTCTGCAGCCATGTCCCATCTGCTCGGTTTCAGTCTGGACCAGTTCTTCAGCTTCTTTGACTTTCACTATGTCGACACTATTGAACATTCCAGGTCAGTGACTTCGTAGAGTCCCTTCATTTTTGGTTTGTCTGATGTTCCCTCACGAACAGCTTCATGTCGTGCATCTTTGGCAGGGATGTTGCAGAAGCGAAACTGCATTTTCTTCATGGCATCTTATCAGGAGGCGCATGGTATTGATTTGTCCCATTACTGGAGATGTCAACTTTGTTCATTGCATTAAGGTGACATTTTCCAAGCTCCCTACTGTAGAGCTCTCTATTCTGCTTTGTTGATAGTGACTATGTTTTGAAAAGGTTGTTTGAACTATACATATACCATTGCTCATCAAACTTAGTAATATACATATTAATTTCTGTTCTTAATTAGTATATTTACCTAGCATGGACTCATGGTTTCCTATTTCATTTAATGGACCAAATCCGTATCATCATTATGTATTTTGATGCTCCATTTGCATCCAGCTTGCCCAATCGGAGCTCCTTCAACCTGGCATTCCCATCATTCTCTGAGTACTTTCACACTTTCCAGTATGTGGTATTTCAAGCTCACCCTGCACTTTCCCCTTTCTCTCCTTGGCCATCCCAAAAGGGCCATTTCTCCAAGGATTCCCAATTCATTTTAGGGAAGAATGATATTTCACAAAAAAGCTCTGGGTGTGCTCATTGTTATTGGGGTGTTCCTGCTCCCAGACCCACTCAGTACCTTTGAGCGCTCATGCTCTAGGCAGTGATAGACTCAATGTCTGTTGGAACTGACAACAGGGAAGGGTTTCCTCCGAGGACACTAGGGTAGTGTCGGCAGGAGAAGGAGAGTGTATGTTGGACATCAACCGCAAGTGTTCATGAGAGCTGAAGAACTGGGATTGGAAACTGGGCCTGTTTGATTCAAAGAACAATGACTTTCCCTCGTTCTGGGCTGCCCCCAGTAACTGGATCCCTCACAACTAGTCTGCCGTAGAGTTGCACAGTCATGTAGCTACACCTCATGATTATTTTTTCTTTTGTAGAGTAGTTAACGCACCAAACCACCTAGACTAGATGATGAAGCTACCCTCAGAAAAGCCAGGTCAGTGTCTTTGTAGGGGGACACAAGAGACAGTAGCTTACAAGCCTAGGGAGAGGCATAAATTGTGCACCTTCCTTTCCCAACAGTTAACAAGTGGCCAGGCCACACCCCAAATCAAATGTTAATATGGCACTCTCTGTCC
>VMDR010007307.1:0-41248 GCA_007922815.1 Macrotus californicus | reverse complement strand
GATCTTATATATAAAAAATCCTAAAGACTCCACCCAAAAAACTGTTATACTTAATCAACAAATTCAGCAAAGCTGCCGCTTAGAAAATCAACATACAAAAATCAGTTGCACATTTATACACTAACAACAAACTATCTGAAAAAGAAATAAAGAAAACAATTCTATTTACAACGGCATCAGAAATAATAAAATACTTAGGAATAAACTTAAGCAAGGAATTGAAATGTGTCTACATTTAAACTTATATAACTGATGAAAGAAATCGAAGAAGACAAAAATAAGTGAAAAGATATCACATGTTCACGGATTAGAAGAATATTGTTAAAGTGTCAATATTATGCAAAGGTAACTGTAGATCCGATATGATTCCTATCAAAATTCCAGTGGCATTTTCCACAGAAATAGGAAAAAAAATCCTAAAATTTGTATGGAAGCACAAAAGACCCCAAATAGGCAAAGCAGTCCTGACGAAAAAGAACAAGTCTGGAGGCACCGAACTCCTTGACTTCAAACCACACTACAAAGCCCTAGTAAGCAAAACAGTATGATGCCGGTCCACAGACCAACGGAACAGAATTAAGAGCTCAGAAATGAACCCGCGCATAGATGCTCAGTGGGGAGACAGCAGCCTCTCAATATTGGAAACGACTGGATACTCACATGCAAAAGAATGAAACTGAGCCCTTCTCTCACACCACTTACAAAAATTAACTTGACGTGGATTAGACTCAGATGTAAAACCTGAAATTGTAAGCATAAGAAAACAGAGAGAAAAAGCTTCTTGGCATTGACCTTGAGAGCAATTTTGTGGATATGACACCAAAAGCACAGGCAAGAACAGCAGAGGTAAGTGAGGCTACGTCAAGATAAAAACGTCTCGACAGCAAAAGAAACAATCAGCAAAGTGGAAAAGCAACCTACAGAATAGGAGAAAACACTTGCACACCAGACGTGAGGGAAGTGATTAATGCACGAAATATTTAAGGAACTCAATAGCAAAAAAATCCCAAATATTCCAATTTAACCCTTTCGGTACAGGTGCCGGATCTATCCGGTGCCCATCTGATGACCTGTGTGGACAGGTGCCGGATATATCCGGCATCCATCTGTATATAATTTTTTATAAATTTTACTTATATAATTGATAGAATTTTATATAACTATCTCTTAATATTAAAGTTACAAACAACACTTGGAAAAAAGCATTGTTTTATTAAGCATAGATCTTATATAAGGTTAGGAAAGTCTTCACACAAAGGAGGACTGACCATGAGCTATGTGCGCGTTTTCGGCGCAGCACCTCGTGCAGCGGGAGTGTCGCGGCGGAAAGAGCGCTTGTACCGAAGGGTTAAAAATGAACAAGTGACTTGAATAGACATTTCTCCAGAGAATACATACAAATGGCCAATAGCCATATGAAAAGAAGCTCAACATCATTAATCATCAAGAAAATGCAAATTAAAACGACAATGAGGTATCATCTCACACCGATCAGAATGGCTATCATCAATAAATCAACAAACAATAAGTGCTGGCAAGGATGTGGAGAAAAGGGAACCTCATGCACTCTTGGAGGGACTGTAAACTGGTACAGCCACTATAGAAAACAGTATAGAAGTTCCTCACAAAATTAAAAATCAAGTTACCACATAACCCAGCAATTTCACTTCTGGGTTTATATCCGGGAAAAAAAACTCACTAATTCGAAAAGATACATGCAGCCCTATGCTCACTGCAGCATTACTTACAATAGCCAAGATATGGAAGCAATCTAGATGTCCATCAATAGAGGAGTGGATAAAGAAGATGTGATTGATATATATAATGGAATATTACTCCCTAATAAAAAAGAATGAAATCTTGCGACTTGCAACAACATGGACGGACCTAAAGGCTACTATGCTAAGTGAAATAAATCAGAGAAAGACAAACACCATATGACTTCACTTATAAGTTAAAAAAAAATAAAACAAATGAATAAATGAAAAAAAAACCAGAAACAGACCCGTGGAGACAGAGAGCAAGCTGATGATTGCCAAAGAGAAAGACAGTGCAGGAGTGGGGGAAAAAACACCCCAAATCCAGAAGGCATAATAAAAAAAATTTGATACCAATTTGTAAAAATTTTAAATTTTTGTTTAGAAAAAAATTTACCCTACCCAAAGTCAAAAGGCAAATGACAAGTTGGGGAAAATATTTACAATACATATGACAAAAGGCTAATGTCCTTAATATGTACAGGGCTTTAATAAATCAATAAGAAAACGACTCTACACTTTGTGAAAATTGGTCAAAGGACATGAACAGGTAATTCACAGAAAAATGAATACAAATAGCTAATAAACTAGGAAATCTTTCTCATCACTGTATTTTTACTTCCAATTGATATGAAACCAACAACAAATCATAACATACTAGCTATGTTAGAATTTAGCTTCTACTTAAAATTATTCTGAAGAGTCATAGCCGCACTGGAATGGAGTCATGTCCTGGGGCCTGTCGGCCTGTGGTAAAGCTTAAGGTAACAGAAGAATGTACACTGTGAAGCATGAAATGTCTAGGCTGCTCTTTTCTTTCTGTTCTTCGGACAACCAAGATGCCTTACCTCTCCTTATGTTGGAGACCACCTGGCCCAGACAGGAAGTCCCAGGAGCTGAATAAGTCAGACTGCTGAAGCTTGAATAAGAACTGACCCCTCACCACAGCCCAGGACCCTAAACCCCTCACTCAGGATGACTCATGATTTTTGTTCTGGAAAACCCCCTGCCTGTTAACCACCGAGGAGCTTGAGTTCTTCCAGAGCAAACTGCCCATCCTCCATGCTGCAACACTGTCTAATAAACACTACTGTCCTCCAAGGCACTGCAGTGTCAGTAAAATCGGCTACCTACAGCACTAGGTGGACAAACTCTTTTCTCAGTTACAGATAAAAATCAAAGCAGTCTGATGGCCCAAATGTGAGAATTCTCTGAACTTTTGGTCACTGTCAACCTGTTGGGTGATCTCACCAAAGTCATCGCTATTAATCTGACCTACTGGCTCATGTTGCCCAATCTTTGTCTCCAGCTTCACTTCTCCTCATCTTTTTTCTCACTTTTTCATTTCTTGGGTTAAAAGTGTTAGGAAAATACTTACATCGCCTAGCATGTTGTTGAACTGAAATTACAGGTAACTGACTCTAAACCCCTCCTTTGTCTGCCTCAAGGGCAACATCTGCACCTCTCTTCACAAACTTCCCAACCATCACCACAAATCACTGGCTGCCTCCAGCCAGCTGGGGGGAGAAAACAGAAAAAGAAGAGCCAGATAAATTTACATACACTTTAAGGCAAACCCAGCAGCAGAGCTGACAATGGGCCGGAAGTTTAGAGTTCAGTCCCACACTCCTTAAACAGAGTGTTGTTCCCACACGAGGAAGAGTCAGAGGAAGCGGCGGATGGCGCTGGAATGTGGAGGACACGTCCTCCGAGGGTGCCTGCCAATATCTGCAGCCTCAGAGAGAGGGATCCGCTCAGCTGGCTGCTTGCAATTCTTCTGCCTTCTCTGTCACTATTAAAAATTCACAGCCCTGGCCCTGGCCAGGTGGCTCATTTGGATGGAGCATCATCGTTCCATATACCAAAAAGTTGCGGGTTCTATTTCCAGTCAGGCCACAGACACAGGCTGCAGGTTTGATCACGGTCGGGGTGTGGTCTGGGCGTGTACAGGAGGCAACTGATGGATATTTGTGTCTCACATTGATGTTTCTCTCTCTGAAATCAATTTTTAAAAAATATCCTTGGGTGAGGATTAAAAAAATTAAAAGAATTTATAGCCTATACCTGGACTCCAAAATGCCTTGTTAAGAATCATTCAAGGAACCAAGTCAGGAGGTGAGCCTCCCAGGCCCTAGTCACAGTGGAGACACATCGGGGCCACCAACCAGTCAGTCTCTGGCACTGACTTCATGCCCTGGCAGAATGTTTCAGGTTTTCCTCAGCTCCATTATATGCCTGGGCGGTGCCATCCAGCCAGCCAGTGGAACCTAATATGTCCCATGAGGAGACCCATCCATGCTTCCTGCCTGCTTCAAAGACAACCTGGAGGTATGACTCCTTAAGAGCAGAGAGACTGTCTCAACAAAGGGAAGATTCCTAAGGCACTGAGTACGATGATATCCTAGCCACAGAGAACTTTCTGGGCCTGCATTTCATGCTCTGTGAGTGTGCCCATGCTCCTCCTCAGACCCAAGCACACTCACATGTTCTGTGGACCCTGAGCCAAAACTTGGCTCTCCCTACAAACGGGAGCTGCCCCTGGGCAGTGTTGGGGAGGACTCAGCCTATCCTCCATCAGCACTTAACCCCACACAGAAACCATCTGTCTGGTGTTTCTTTTCCCTCTTGGACCTGGAGCCCCTTCTCTCTGGACCCCCCAGTTCCCAGACTGAGCCTTTCTCCTGCAAATATTCTCATTATCATTATTTCTTCGGAGGAGGGAGGATTCAACAGCCAACCCAAGGAAAAGCTAACCTGGGGTCTTAGGTCCAGGGATTCCTCAAAGCACAGCCTGGAGTGAGGATTCTCATGCACGGGTTTACTGTGGAAGTGTTTCAGGAGAAGCCCATTACGTGAGTGAGGGAAGCAGGACTGGGAGTGCTGTGGGCCCCACTGGAGTCCAGCAACAGCCTGATCCTGACCTGCAGGGTGTGGACAACCCCACAGAGCTGTCCCACCTGAGCCCAGCAGGCCTGGTCTTTGTACCTCTGTGCCAGCCAGTCACTGACCACAGGCACTAACCTCAGTGGAGGGACTGAGATCCCAGGCATTTCCCTGCAAGAGTGGCTCTCAGGACTGGGGAGCGGCTAAGAACCCTCCGCAGTCAACATCTGTAACACATGATAGATAAGGGGGATCCTGGTGGGGACCAGCATCACCCACTACACCAGCCCCGTGTCTGGGCTTGAAGCAGCCCCTGGCTTTGTCGCCCTCTCCCACCCACCCACTGGCTGGGGGAAATAGCTGCTCACACTGGACCACCAGGTGCAGTGCAGGGCTGAGCTGTAGGAATGGGGACAGACTTGTCCAAGGTCTGAACCATTCAAAATTCTGAAGTTTTTGCAGGAAGGACCACTTCCTGTTCCTTTTCACAGACCCTCCCACTCACAGGTGTTTCCAGCCTCCCACTCCAGGCCTCCCAAGTAAATGAAATTCACCAGCTCCGCTTCCTGCAAAGAGGGCAAATATCAAATCCTCAAGAAGCTGGAGCAGGTGGGAAAAGTCATCCAAAGCTCACTCCAAACAGAGTAGAATCTCCTGTGTTCCTGGCTGTTGGTTCCTCCAACCTCCAGTGCCCTCATTCCCTTTCTGTCAGGGAGCCCAGATAACCCAGTGTGCTTAATCGGGTGTTGGAGCATCCACAGCATATGGGCTAATTGCTATACAGACCAATCTCATCAGACTCTCTGAGCGAGACCCAGGCATGACCATTTTAAAGTGTCTCTCAGCTGACGTGTCAACTGCAAAGTCCTCAGAGAAGAGGGGGACAAATTCTGGCAGGGAAGTCCAAGGTGAGATGAAGACCTCCCCACCTTTGGTGGTTTGTTTTTGGTCTCCTAAACTGTCTTCCTGGCTGTATAGCAGGAGCCAGGCCCCTCCGCACTCCCACCTCAGCTCCCAGCATAGGATGGACCGTGGAGGACAACCTCTGTCTAAGAAAGTATAGCTAGGAAAAGAGACAGGCTTTTCCTAAGGGAGGGGAAGGCTTTCCACAAAAAACTAGCCAGGAGGCCAGCCCACAGAGCCACCCCCTGACTGGGGAGAGGGCTGTGCACTGGGCAGGACCTCAGCCAAAACCCAACGGGGAAGGAGGAATGGCTGACCCTGAGACACCAGGAAACATCTCAGAGGTTCTAATTCTGGATGCTCTTTAGACTCCCAGAGTGGGGGCGGGGGGAGGCAGGGTGGTGAGAGAGGTTGATTTAAAATTCCTGGCATCCAAGCTGTAACTCAGACCAATCTCGTCAGACTCTCTGAGCGAGACCCAGGCATGACCATTTTAAAAGCCTCCCCAGGTGGTTGCCAATGTACAACCAGAAGTGAGAACCAGCATGAAATCGGATAGCAATAGAGGCTGAGGACACCAACAAATGCCTTGCAAAGCAGCTTTTCAAGAATGAAGAAAAGAGAATTTTCTAAAAGCAAACTGAGTTTTGTCTTTAGCACCCCCCTGCCCATAACTAATATTTCAAAGTGATAAGGGGACAATTGTGCAGCATCCCAGAGGGCCAGGGTATGCAGGCACAGAGCCAACCAAAGGGCCCGTCACGCAAAGCAAGGCACCACACCACAGAAGCCAGGAAGCCAGCCCTGGGCCCCAGATGCAAAGGAAATGCTCGCTTGAGGCCTGCAACTTCCCCTTTTGGGGCCTGTCCCCACCTCTTCTCTGAACACTGCCTGCCTACTGGAACAATCTGGAGCTCCTGGGTTGGAGAAGAAAGTTATCTGACACAGTGCTTCATACTACAGTGTTAAAGACTGTCCCATCATGCCTCCTGAACGACTCTGCTTTGCAACCACGCAGCTCTGACAGAGGAGATAGTGCTGACCCCTCTGTAGTTCAGCCCCCTGGTATGGGGGCAGGAAGAAGTGCAGATGGCAAACAGGAAACCCCAGCCCTATTGCACCACACGAGGAACGAGACTTGAGCTGTGGCCTGGAGCCCTGCCAAGATCTAGAGATTACAAGAGATTCCACCTCCTGATTTCCGAACCTGAGCCTGTCCTACACATGGGCAAAATGTGGGCTGCCCTGGAGGGAAACAGGGCCCAGTTTGCCCCCTGCCTGCATGCTTCATCCAATAAAAGGCCCGCTTACTGGCCAGGCCCATGTCCTTTCTGGGACCTGTTCACCACACAGATCCCTGACCCTCACTTCCCTAAATGTACCTCCATCCCCTTCCCCACCCCGGGTGTCCAGGTTGCCGAGACCCACTCACACAGCTCTCCCAATCACTCTGCTCTGGAAAGGGTCTAAGCATCAGACATCACCAAAGGGAAAGTTAAAGTCAAGTGTTCTGGGTATGTACTACACTTTCTCTGCTTTGCTATGGCTATGAATAAATACCCCTCTCTACCCCAGAGAATGTTAAGTATCATAGAAGAGGGAGGGGAAAGGTAGGTGGAAAAGGTTGGCTCGCCCTGCCTGAAAAGAGATGGCACTTACCTGGAGGCAGGTAAGGGCTTAGGAAAGGGCTTAGCTCAAGAGAATGGCAGAAGACTAGGTGCAGGAGGCCCTGGACACCCCCCCCCCCAATAATTCAGGAGCAGGACAATCACAGTATTATTAGTGTGAACAACAGATGGCCACCACAAATGCGAGCTTACTATGGGCTATCACCTGCTTCGACTCAGTTAATCCCCACAAGCACCCCAGGTAGAAAGAAAGAAACCCCAACACCCCCATTTTGCAGGTCACACAAAGCACAAGGAATTGAAATAACTTGCCAAAAACACACAGCCAGGAAGGGGCAAAGCTGGGGTGCAAACCCAGGGATGTGCACTTGCAAAGCAGACCCTAATTTAATGCAGCTTCACTGTCAGGGAAGAGGAAGAGCTCTCAGCCAAAAAGCACCTGACTCAGCCATTTCACAGAGTGGTTCTCACACTTCGGAGCCTACAGAACCCCCCGAAGGGCTCTTTAAAATACAGATTCTGTCACCACCTCCCCCCGGTTTCTGCTTCTGTACTTCTGCAGTGCGGTCTGAGAACGGACATTTCTAACAAGCTCCCAGTGGATGCTGGTGCTGCCGGTAACGAGATTCTAGAAGCTTTATCTTACTCCTCGCAGGAACCCACAGGGAAGGCTTTGTTTTTACCACTTTACAGGTGAGGAAACAGGAGGTCCCAAAGGTTGGGTGACTTATGCCAGGTCACAGAGCTGACATGAACTCCTTCCCCAGTGCCCCAGGTAAGCACTGGACATGTGGGCTCCATGCAGGACAGGCAGGTGCAGCCAGCTTTCGCGGCCAGCCACAGCCAGTGAGTGAGTGACTGGCCTAATGGACAAGCTGTAGGGAAAGCAGATCCTTCAGGGGCCAGGCATGAAGACACTTATTCAGAGACCAGGGCACTTACAATGTCGCAGAACCACATACCTCAGAAATGTCTCACCCTCTATCTAAAGAATGAGCTACCCCTCACACTCATGGGACCCACAAACTACCTGTCCCCTGATCCAGAAATAGCCTGGGGACCTGACTGATGACAGGTACAAGGCCCCTGCTGACAAGAAACTTCACTCTCAAAAGGCAGCCCTAGCCTGGCCCACCTGCCAGATGAGAAGCTGAGATTCAACAGGTGGCCGAGTTGGGATCCCGCATCAGTTGGGTCTACAAAGCCCCTGCTCTTTCCTAGGATGGCTCCTGCTCAGGTCTTCTGTGGCAGCTCAGGCTTTCTGCACTTGGGTCTGAATTCCCAGTAGGGTTGGGGGAGATCTGAAGAAAAGGTCCTGGGACTCTGCCAGGAAAGGCCTGCCTCCTACTCCCACACCAGCAGGACAGGAGGGTTGGCCAGGTAAGTGACCTGGGAAGTCACTACTGAGAAGTACCCAAAGAGTCACCTCACAGGCCCAGATGAACAACTACTTGTTTATAGAGAAATCCCAACAGCATCTACAAGCTTTTGACCTGGATGAATGTTAGAAGAAAACCCAAAGGCTCTTAGCTCCATATCAGAGAATTGGGGTGTTTGAGTGAGGCCAAAAAAAGGCCTAAAGGAAATACAAACTCCAGACAGAAGACGCTGTGTGTGTGTAAGGATGGGTGTGGGTTTAAGTGTGGGTGTGTGAGGGGGACTGTGTGCAGTGTGTGTGTGTGTATACAATTTAGACTGGCTCAGAGAAACCAGACCTAGCAGTTCATCCTCCAGTAGCTATCCATCCCCAGGGAAGGGCACAGTCACATCTGCCTCCCTAAAGCAACACCTATATCTCCTGCAACCAAAAGGGTCCTGGCAAGATGTACCCCTCATGGGCTAAAAGCCAGCAGAGTGTGAAGTTCCATGTGACTCAGAGGAAAGAATGGTGGAGGCAACAACTGGCCCTAATAAGGAAAATAAGACGAAGCATTCCTTGACCTGCATTTCTCAAAACTGAGGGCTATTTCTTAGGGTAGTTCCACGTCCTAACTGGGAAAGGGCAAATTAATCTTTCCTCCAGCCCAGTAATTACAGGATTTAAGTGGAGCCCCAGGAGAGCCCGAGGCCTGTATCGGCCCATGCGCTCCGGAACCCCAAGTGGCTGTCTGTGGGCAGGGACACGCTGACCCATCCCGACAGTTGAGGAGGGGCCGCCTCCACTTCCCCCTCTCCTGCAAGCACAGGTTTCTTTCTGGCCACACTTCCTGTTTCCTGAGTGATTTCTACTCATCTCTGACCTCACATCCCTTCCTTGGGGAACCCCAACAGTTCTTCCTTTTTTGGCGCTGTAGTCTGACACTCTTTGTGTGCAGAGATCTTGGGGTTTCCCCTCCTTGCTACCTGGGGCCAAAATTGGAAACCCAGGAGCCAGGATCGCTGGCCTCCTCCACCCCCAGAGTGAAGGTTCCTTGTGCTGGAGAAGCAGTCTGGACAGGAGAGTGAAGGAAGGGTCCCCATGTGCTGAGCTCTCCCCTGGCACAGCCATTACGGGGCATCTTTCACCCACCCCCCTTCAACCTCATTTACACCCTGCAACTGCACAGGGAAATTCACCCTCACACAGCAGATCTCTTACCCCCTTGTATTGCCAGGACGGACGGCATGTCCAGGGGTTTCCAGAACATCTCCAGGAAGCTGAGGGGAAGTTTTCCACAAAGCCACATGCACCCAGCTGACTAACTCTAACAGAAAACCGGTGCCACAAAAAGCAGAACTTCTCCTCAAAATGGCCTTCAGGGGCCATGTCTGTAAACTCTTCACAGTTCCCCAACTTTCTGGCAGTAAAAAAGCAGCTCCTACTGGGCAGACAGAACACAGGTGGAGCCGGGTAAAGAATGTTCTGGAGAGCCCAGTGGGTATATGTGCCCCTCCCAGACCTACATTTCCTCTTCAACTCAGTGGAGGGCCGGGTAGGCCCTTCTGGGAGCTGACCGAATGAGGAACTTAAAGCATTTTCCACAGGACTACATGTCCTAGAGCAAAGCCACTTGACCCACTCCTGTGACCCCTGAATACAGCCACACGACCTGGTTTCCCAGTTCAGAGTCCCAAAGCTTCCCAACCTCCTCTCACATCAGATTCAACCTGAAGGGTGCACACCACCTCTCCTGCCTCCCCCCACCCCACTGCACCATGTGCCTGATTACCCCGACACATACACAACCCGTCACATACACAACCTGTCACATACACAACCCATCACATACACAACCCGTCACATACACAACCCATCACGTGCACAAGAGAGCAAGCCCTGTCCCAAACATCCCTATGATCAACTGTAAGATCCTATATGGAGCTTTAGGAAGAGAGAGCCCATAATCTGAGGCTACCACCCATCTCTCCACCGTACTTGGGGCCCCCTGGACCCCACCAGCTTAAAGTCCTCCCCGCACCCCAGCCAGGACAACCCTGCCTATGCACAAACACTCAGCAGCCATAACCACAGCCACGTGTGGGTATTTAGCAGAGGTTGAAACACACAAAGAATGCCTGAAATAGAAAGGCTGAGGCTCTTGTTCTCAGTCTTCAAGGAACATAGTGTCAACCACCCACTCCACCTTGCTGGGGCCTCACTCACTGCAGGGCAGCTGGGAACGCCAAGCAACCCTCCCAATCCCACTACCACACACAGAAGACCCTGGGACAAGACAATTTGGCAGCAGTGGGCCTGGGGCTTGGGGCTCAAGGCCCAGCTGCCAGCAACCAGCAAGATAAAACTGAGGTTGTCTCTAGGCCAGCAGGGCTGCTCATCAACCCCTGGCCGCCCACCTTTGTCCTGCCACGCTGAGACAGAGGTCAGGCCCTGACCCCTACCCCAGGTGATGATGGCAGGGGCAGGAAGATGGCCGAGACCTTGTGACCCTGCCTGACTGAAGTGAAACCACTGAGACCAAACACCACCACTCTCTCCCAGGCGTTCTCTCTCCTTCTCTTTTTATTACACAAGTAAAACAAACATTTTGTTTTAAATATAGGTAACCAAAAAGATTATGATCCACAAAAAGAATAATTCCACTTCTATGGAGTACCTAGACTCAGCAAATTCACACAGACATTAAGTGGAGTGGAAGTCACCAGGGGCTGGGGGCGGGGGTTGGGTAGTAGATGAGGGGAGTGGAAAGTTAGTGCAATGGGTACAGAGTTTCTGTCTGGGATGATTAGAAGGTCTGGAAATGAATAGTGGTGATGGTTGTACAATATTGCGAATGCATTTAATGCATTTAATGCTAAGGCTGTGAGCTGAATGTTTGATGTCCTCCCAAAACTCATGCTGCAGTTCTAACCCCCAATGTGATGGTACAGTCATCCCTTGGTATCCTCAGAGGATGGGTTCCAGGACCACCATGGACACCAAAATCCTTGGATGCTCAAGTCCAGTATATGAACTGGCCTAGTATCTGCATATAACCTACACACATTCTCCCATATACTTGAAATCATCTCTAGATTACTTATAATACAATGTAAACGCTATGTATTTATGCTGTATTGTTTAGAGAATAATGTTCTGTACAGACACAACCATTGCAGGCCCAACTACATAGAACACATCAGAAATAAGGTAACATTTCTCCACGCCCCACCCTTAGTACTTTGCATCCACAGTTGGTTGAATCTGTGGATGCAGAGCACAAAGATGGAGAGCCAACTATGTCAGGAGGCGGGGCCTCTGAGGGGTGATTAGGTCATGAGGGCGGAGCCCTCATGAATGGGATTAGTGACCTTATTAAAGAGACCCCACAGAGCCCTTTATCCCCTTCCACTGTGTAAGGATATAAGGAGAAGTCTGCAATCTGGAAGAGGGCCTTCATCTGCCCTGCTGACACCCCGATCTTGACCTCTAGCCTCCAGAACTGTGAGAAATAAATTTCTGTTGTTTATAAGTCACTCAGGTTGTGACATTTTGTAATAGCAGCCCTAAAGAACTACAACAGCCACTAATTGCTTAGAGCATCATCCCAATATGCCGAAGTTGTAGGTTCAATCCCCTGTCAGGGCACATACAAGAATAAAATGATTAGAAGGGTAAATTTTCCATTATGTGTATTTTACCATAATGAAATATAAAAATATTTAACACAAAAAGATTAAGATTAAAATCTTCCTGAACTCTACCACTCAGAGATAATTACTAATAGCATTTTGCCATGTATTCTTCCAGAGGCAAATATAAATGAATGATATGATATATTTTATAAAAATAGCAAACGGTTTGGTAGCCTACTCTTTAGAAATATTTATTTTTCCATGTTAATAGATAAACATCTTTGTCCTATATTTTTTGTAGACACATGGTATTCCAAAGTATACAGGTATACCATAATTAACAAGTTTACCATTAGTGGACATTTAGTCTCCATGTTTTTGTTGCGGTGGTAATTATTATAAATAACGCTGCAGAGGACATCCCTGTGCACATATTCTTCTGTGCCTGTCCAATTGTATCCTTAGGATAAGAATTCCTCCAGGTGGAATTGCTGAGTCAGGGACTCCCTTAGGAAGATCGTCAACAAAAAGAAAACGCAGCAGGGATGTTGGATTCTGTCATCTTAAAGTCAGTTTCCCCAGGTGGGCTTTTCCTGCATTCCACTTGGGTGTCTATGACATTGCCTAGTGGTTCAGAGGAGGAGGGACCATCCTTTCCATGAGGAATCATCCCCTTCTCCCCACTCCCCCGCTTCCTCTGGGGACATACCATGCCTGTGTCAGGAAGTGAAATTGGTACAGCAGAAAGGCAGAATTTTACTGGGTTAATGCCTACTGGGTCCCGGTGCCAGCAGAAAGGCTACAGCAAAGCCCTAGAGTGGTCCAGTGCCGGGTGCCCTACAGTGGACAAAATAAGTGTGGACACATGAAAAGTCTTCTTTTGTGAAAAGTTTGCTCTTGTGTGGACAGAGGAGAATGCAATGGCCTCTTCCTAAAAAGACCAAGGGCCAGAAGGGACCAGTGGGACCATCTAACCCCTTGCTCATCTCGGAGACAGGGAAACTGAGGCCCAGAAAGACTCATAGCATAAACATTTCAATCATCTTCAAATGAACCCAGAAGTGTCTCACACTCAGGGAATCCACCAGCTCAGGGCAGAGTTGAACATGCCCCAGATTTTGACATCCACGACACTTTTTTCCTCGTTTTTGTGTATAAAATTGGAAACCAAGACCTGAGGTCCCACCCCGGCTCGGGCACGACCAGATGTGCGCTGAGGCCGGCTCCTGCTGGCTCCCAGAGCTGACGGAGCGCATCTCAGCCCAACTCAGGGTTGGGTAGTGCCATGCTAGCAGCTCGAAATCTGCCTCAGTGGGTACATTTTCACTAAAGAAACGAGCAAATACCACAAAGCAGGGCCTTTTCCTCCCTGCAGAGCCAGGTCACCGTCTCGATGGAAAAACCATGAGCAGGTGACCTCAGTTTCCTCACACGACCTGAGGACAGCACGATAACTCTCCATGGCCCATCATAATTGTCACTCCTAAACTCGTCACAGTCCCTTCTATACTGATCAGTGAGCCAGCAAATGTTTGTCTGCATGCTTGCTGTCTGCCAGGCCCCGGGCTGAGCACAGAGCACAGTACCCCTGTGAGATCGTTATCATTTCCATCTTACACTCAGGGAAACTAAAACTCAAGAGACTTTAAATGACTTTTTAATTACGGACTAAAGCTTCTCTTAGGGTGGTGGCCCCCAGAGGTTGACCCTAAGATAAGGTTCAGGTGCCAGTGGAAGGCAGTGGGAAAGCGAACCAGGAAGGGAAGGCAGCCAATGAAAGAAGCCAGTTACCTCTGAGATAGCATAGAACATGCCCCCAAATTACCCCAACAAAGAGGTGAGGGGGCTGAAGTATTTAGTACCTTCCACCATCAGCCATCGGTTGAGGCCAAGGGAACACGGGGAGCACGCTGACATAGCTCAATGCCATGCGGCTAGAAAATGGTAGAGTACAGTTCAAACTCCAAATGCAGAACTATTTTCATTACTCTTACAGAAAAGGGCCATTAATCAAGCAAACACTTAACTGGGTACCAATTATGGGTAAAGCGCCACGCTGGTGAAGTAAACCTACTTTGTCAAGTCACTTTGGGTTGACGTGGCCCAGCGGAGCACAGGTATCGTTTTGCCAATTTTTATCAATAGAAGTAATAGAAAAAGCCCTTCTAAGTTACTTTGCTCGATCCATGGGAATTAGCCAAATGCCCTTCCCGCCTGCTTCTCCTGTAAGAGACTACCCTCTCTGGTTCAGCTACAGTTGCCTTGGGCAGGAGTTCCACATCTCCAAGATGTCATCCCAAGCAGCCACATCAATCTGTGATTACAGGCTCCAGAGTCTGCCATCCCAAGGATGACCAAAAATGACCCCCTGGTCGTCCAGCCAGCTGAGTCTGAAGACTGTCCCTGTTTATTGTGCCCTGCTTTCCCTGTGCCTCCTGCCCCCTCCCCTCCCCTCCCCTCAACATCCTCCATGGGAACCTACAAGCAGGCCAAATAAATGAAACCACAATCACAGGTCTGTGGGAGCTTACCCAGCCTTAAGGATTTATTTAAAATTCTTCTGAAGAGGTAGGGAGGTGTTTAAATAGGCCAGGGTGTCATTGGGGTAAATCAGCGGACCATACTGTGAACAGTGGAGGGAGGGGACTGCTGCCCTGGTTTTATAAACCCAGCGGTAGCCGTTCTCAGCAACTATGTCTGAAGACAGAGACTGGATGTCTTGTTTTACTCCAAGTGCATGGTGGAGAACTGCCCAGTTTCTCATTCTGGGGGAGAGGAGAAGACGACATGGGCAAGTCCCAGAACTGCTCTTGGACCAGTTCGCATCTCACCCTCTCCACGGGCTTCTCTGGCAATCTGGTCCTGATCCTGCACCCCACCTTGCGGTGAGCACACTTCCTGCCAACGCGTCTTAGAGAGGACTGAAAGCAATAATCAGGCCAAGGTCCTCTTGTGCTTTGGTGACGGGACCCTTTTCTGGCAAGCTCTACAGTCCAGTCTTTGGCACGCCAGCAGAGATGCCAGGCTCTTTGGTCCTGGGCATCTCTCTAGCTCACTCTTTCAGCCATTCCTAAGCAGTTCACACACAGAAAGCAGACACAAAGCTTGGCTCCGGGGCACCAGGAAATAAACCAAGGAATCAAAGCAAAACCAGCGGGTCACTGATAAGTCCCAGGGAGGCCAGTGTATCAGACACTGAGGACTGAAGGACTGAAAACAAGTTGTAGGGTCACCTACTACTCCCAACTCCTAAGATAACACAAACTGGACAGGACGCCTGAACCCCCAAACAGAAGCCATGCAGAGAGGTGGGTTCTGGAGCCCAAGGGCAGAGACAGACCACCCTCAGGAAGGTGGGAATGCTGCCAGCTGGAGGTGCAGCGGGTGCAGGTACTGCATATGCCCTGGCCCACTCAGCCAGGTGTAGACAGGACACTCCCACCTTCCCTAGGAAGAGGGCATGACTGAGGGCCCCATATCCCCTGGCCCCCTCCCAACAGGGCTCCCCAAAGGTGCCCCTCATCATTCTAACCAATTTCACCAGCATATAAATGAGAGCAAAAGACAAGGGATATGTCTATGCTGCACCCCAAAGATTATCCCATCTCCCAATAATACTCAACCCCTGCTCTCCCATCTTCTGAAGGAGGAGTGGGACTCACCTCCAGCCTCCCCAGCACAGGGAAACCCGAACTGTACAGCCCAGCCTCCAGGGGCCCCAACAGGCTGCTTTCTATGCCTCCTTCTCCGGGGGCAAGAGCTACCCTCTTTCCAAAACTACCCCACTTCTCTGAACCCAGCCATCATCTGAGGCCCTCTTTATCCACCCCTTCCCACCCAACCCCCCTTTTCCCACCTGTCCCAGCTCCCAGGCATCAGCTGACCTGGCTAGAGGAGAAAGCACAGCGGGTGCCCAGACTCAGGGCCCCACTCCAGGCAGGGTCTCTGATCCCAACTGGGCACTCCCAGGCCAACTCCACACGGTCTCTAGGACACAGCATTTGGACACAAGCTAAAAAGAATGAACTCTCCTCAAGCAATCCAATCAATATATCTTAGGAGAAGTGCCTTTAATTTTTCAGACTGCCACAGAAAAAGTTCCCAGTAAGCAAATGTGGATTGATAAGTAAAATAATCCCAACCCCAGATTCCTCAACCAGATGCTCTGGAAAGAAGGCCCCTGGCTCTGGCTCACAGGCAGCTGTTTAAAACAATCACTGTTTCTAATTCTTTCCTTCCATTGTACCAGGATCAACTGCGGCAGGAACTGAGTCCCGCTCCAGGACAAATTGTTAACTTGTCAGCTCATTGGTTCAAACATTCATTCATTATATGTAAGGTACTCACTATAAACTTGGCCGCTGGAGACACAGCCTCTGTCCTCTGGGAGAACACGTTCTAGAGACCCGGATTCCGGTCACCTGGGAATAAAGAGCGTGGCAGCGTTGAGAAACCTCATGCTCGGTTCCTCCGCTCAGCGAGGTGCAAAGGTGCTGTGATCAACCCAGGACCCAAAGAGCAACTCTGAGCAAGATGGAACCCTCAGTTTCTCCGTCAGGCCACCGCACCTCTCTGCCGTCCCCAGGGCTCTCTCGGCTTAGAAGCCAAATGCAAAGCAGGCGCTCGAAATACAGAAGTGACGGGTCCGCCCAAGGCACCTGCCGCTCTCTGGCGCAGAGGACAAAAAGCCGAGGTCTCCACCGACCTCAAGCACCAGCTCCGGAGGCGGGCGGGAAGACCGAAAAGGGGAAGTGCCCGGAGGACCAGCCCCCGCCCCGCCCCGCCCCGGGGCACCCAACCTCCTCGCGAAGGCAGAGGGGGCCTGAGCGGGGGCGGGGGAGGGTGGCTGGAACCCACCTCTGGGGAACTGTCCATTGGGCCGGGAAGAAGGGGACCGGATGAAGTCCGGGTGCTCACCGGGGCTGTCGAGGTCTGCCATCCATGCACCTGCCGCCCTGCCCCACATCACCAGGGAGTCCTCAGGACCCCGGGGATGAGGTACGGGTGCCTTCCAGCCACCGCCCTCGAAGCAGAGAGAAGGAAGAACCCCCAGGGCTCGGGGAGGGAGGACGAGCTCGGAGCTACAACTTTCTCCGGCCGGAAGGCGGGTGGGCTGGGGCTCCAAGCCCACGCAGCCCCTGGGGAGTAGGTATCCCCGAGCACCTCCCGCGACTGGGGGAGAAGGGAGGAGACCAGGGGCAGGCGAGGACTGAGGGACAGACCTGGACTGGGCAGGGGACTCTGCGGGAGAACTTTCGGCGAGGCGGGAGAGGGGCAGGGCAGAGAGGCCCGCCGGGTGCCCTGCACCTTGCGTCCCGCATCCTGCGTCTGCAGCCTTGTCCCCGCGCCCCGCGCCCAGAGCCTTGCCTGCGTTCCAAGACGGCTGCATCTCTCGCGCGTGGCTGAGACCGTGGAGTTGGAAAGAGGGGTGCCCGGCCCGGCGTGGGGAGCTGCTCCAACCGGAGCCTGGGTCCGCGATCGGAGGGTCGGGATCAAATCCGGCGGGGCAGGGCTGTTGACGGCCGCGTAACTGGGGGTCGGACGCACCGCCCTCCTCGCGTCCCCTCCAAACCCCCTCGCCCTCTCCGCCGCCCCAAAGCCTTAATCTCCCCCTATCGGGTCTGATCGTCCTCCCTCCCCCGCTTTCTCCAGCTCTCCAGCTCTCCCCACACCCCTCTTCCCTCGCCTTTCTTCCTCCCCTCTTCTCCCGCCCTCCCCCTCTCTCCCCTCCCCCCCGGGGGGGCGGAGCTTCTCCTCTCCCTCCCAGACAATGCTGTGGCTGCGCGTCCCCTACTTCCCCGCCTTCGAGTCGGGGCTCGGGCTGTCAGCGCCTCTGCGGGCTGGGCTTGGGGGTGGGGGGTCGGAGTAAAGGATGTGAATGCCCGGAGGGGATAACAGTGCGAGGATGAGGAGGATGAACTGGCTCCCCTCACTCTATTCGCCCTGCCCTCTCGGGGAGGGATGGAGTCTTGTCTCTAGCCCCTCAGCTCGCCCCGCGCTATGACAGCCACTCCCAGGGAACAGTCACTCTACCCCAGGGAGCCCAACTCGTACGCCCCGGATTTCCCAGGCAGTGGACGTAGGATTCCACCACCACCACCCTCGCCCCCGCCCCCCTCCCCAACACTCAGACTTATTCCAAAAGGGGTTTGAGCTGAGCAAGAGCTGAGGCAGGCCCCTTCGACTTCGCGGGCTGGCAGACGTGACAGCAATGTGAAGGAGGTCAAGAGTCTTTGTCCACCTCTCACCTCCCTCTTATCCACCCCTGGACCTCGAGGGGCTCTCAGTGCCCAGGAAGCCTTAGAGCACCCCAGCTGCGGGCGTGAGGAGGGGGGGATGTTTATCTGTTCCCTCCCTATTATCAGAATTCTCCCTTCGCATACATACCCCAATTCTGAAAAGTCAGTCCCAGCCAAAGGGAAGGGGACCTAACAGTAAATGGGTAGCCAACCCCCAGGATACAGCAGGATCAGCTCATCCCTCCTGGAAGCCAAACATTCTTTACTAAATTCATTGTTTGGATCTTGGAATGTGTCTCCCTTAGAAACAATATTATAACATGGAAATAAAGAGCAAACTGACAGTAATCAGAGGAGAGAGGGGAGGGGGATAACTGGGGAAACAAGGGGAAAGGGCAAGTCAAGGAACAGGCATAAAGGACCCATGGGCATGGACAACAGGGGGGCAGAGGGGGGTTCACTGGGCGGGGGCAGGGGAGGGCAAAGGAGAGAAATGGGATGACTGTAGTTGAACAATAATTTTAAAAATTAAAAAAGAAAGAAAAACAATATTATAAATGGTGATCTGCTTCCCAGGCCAGCCACAAACGTCTTTTGAACCCAAAGCAGCTGTAGGGTGGCACTGAAAACTGTGTCAGCCACCCAGGAACAAGGAGGCCACTGAGCAGCTTTTCTATAGAAAAAAAATCATCTGGTTCTTTCCCCTTGAGCTATAAACACAAAGCTCTTCCTTGAATTCCCCCCTTGAGCCACTGCGTGTATTAGTTAAGCTTCTTTCCTCTGCAGGTAACATGAGCACCCTCAGAGGAATGTATGCTGAGGACAGGGGGGTTTCTCTGTAGCCTCAGGGTCACAACTGCAGGGACAGCTCAGTAAGAGTTAAATCCAGAGCCTGGAGGGCCTCCAGGAACACAGGCCAACTCTTCCCTTACAATGTAAGGGGTGTCAAACTCATTTTCACTGGGAGCCACCTCAGCCTCAGGGTTGCCTTCAAAGGTTGGATTGTAATTTTAGGACTGTATAAATGTAGCTACTCCTTAACAGTTAAGCAAGAGTTCACAAGGTGCCGGCCAGATAAAACAAGGTGGAAGGCCAGATTCAGCCCTTGGGCCTTGTGTTTGCCACCTGTGCCTTACATCATAGACTGACCTTTCCAGCACCCCAGGTACATTACAAAGGTTGGTAATTGCTTGCATTGCTGGGGCTTGGAGCTCTCCTGTTGAGGAAAGCATCCAGGTGAAGCTAGAATTCCTGAGTCTCTATTCCAGTTTCCCAGAAGAGCAGCTCATTGGCCCAGCTTGGGGCAGGTACCCATCCCATGACCAATCAACTTGTGCCAGAGGCAGGCTTACCTTATCCAAACGAAACTACCAGGAGCCCTAACCATATGTTCTGCTTAAAATAAAATACATTCCTCTTCACTTGTACTCTTCATGGTGGTGAATAAATTGATTGATTAGTTCAAGACATCAGAAAACCTCTTTCTTTTCATCAATTTCCCTATACAGGAGTCATAGAAGAGAAAAGAATAGGTCCTTATCCATCAAGGCAGTATAGAGCCAATACATTTGCAACAGGAATAATATTTTGCAAACTGATTTATTAAAGACCCCGCCCCCAAGCCCTGCTTCTTGCAGCCTTCCACCCCCAGGGACTGGATCAGGAGGTACATGGCCTCAGGGAAGCAGCAGGGAAGCATTGCCTACAACCAGTCCTTCAATAGGAATGCAATGCAAACTGAAGATGTACTTCACAACTTTCTAGCCACATTACAAATAGTAAAAAGAAACAAGTAAAATTAATTTTAATATATTGTATTCAAATATCCAAAAGATTACCATCTCAATCTGTAAACAATATAAAGAAATTATTCATGAGATATTTTATATTCTATTTTTCTACCAAGGCTAAGAAATCAGGTGTGGATTTACACACATCCCAATTTGGATATTAAATTTTCATAAAAAATACTTGATCTGTATTTAGGTTTTATAAAATTTCTAATTGAAAAAAGTACATTCACATACCCAAGTTGTTACAAACAACTTGCTTAAAAGTTTTCCAAAAATTCATTTGAGTGTTTTTTAAATCTAAGTTTTAATTAAGATTATATAAACTTGAAATTCAGTTCCACTAGCCACATTTCAAGTGCTCAGTAGCCACATGTGACTAGTGGTTCCCCTATTGGGACTGAACAAGTTCATTTAGCAAGGACATTATGGATGGGCTCGAAGTCTCACAGCCAACTTCCCTTATCTCTTTAGCAGAATAGTGGCAGGAATGTCAAACATGGCCAGACAGAAAATGATTTTCCAAATTCCTTTACGCCCCCCCCTATAACATTTCACAAGGCAGCTTTTGCCAGTAGATCTGTCTTCTGCTTTATGTCTCAGGATAAGCAGGATATGCAGAGAAGAAGTGGGTGCCCAAAGCCCACTCTTCTGTTCCCAGGGGATAGAGTCTGAGAGAGGGGAGGACGCAGGGGACACAGACAGATGGAAATGTCACATCTACCTAGTTTTTGACCTTTGAGCAGAGTGAGGATATATGTCGAGGGGTGAAGGGAGTTCTGGAGGGTAGAAGAGAGAAGACTGCCACTCTCTGGCTGCTCTTCCCTGTTCTCAGGTACTGACCAAGGAGACAGGGCGGCTTCACTAAAGTCAACTTAGTGGATCACCATGGCTACACAGAGGGAGGGCCTGGGTTTAGCTTTCTTGGGTAACTTCACAGTTCATGCATATCCTAGACATGATACAGAAGTTCCTACCTGCTCCCAGGGACCAGGGGCCTCTGAAGGAAACTAGACTCTAAAGTACCAGCCTTCCATAGGTACTGTCTTTGAATTCCCTCAAAAGCAGAACTTGAGACAAGGACATGGGTGCAGGTCATTTACTTAAGAGTCTCTAAGAAAGCAAGAGAGTGAAACAGACAAGGAGAAGAAGCTAATAAAGGTTGTGCAACAGGGGGTCCATCCCTCTGGGGACCCTCTGAGGAAATATGTAAAGTGAGCTTCAGAATTGTCCTCTCTGAAAGTCTGGGGTGGGGACTGGGGCATTTATCTGCTGACTTTCATCCCCCACAGGCTGAGGATTACTCCCTGGGAATGCTTGCCTCTTCTTACTTCCTGGCTGTGTGGACATCTTTGGCTTCAAGGAAACATCGGAGGCAGAAAATCAGGAGCTGCTGTCATTGGCACTTGAGCTGTGCATGGAGCTGCCCACCACCATTATGTTGCAGTGAGAAGTGGGCTGAGGGGATGAGTCACAGAACACACAGATCATTGGCTTTAAGATCCAGCATGGATTGGGCATGTTGACCCTGGGGGCCAGGTCAAGGGTTGGCAGGAGGGCTTGATGGGGACTCAGAAGGAACACTGGTGAGACCTGAGTTAAGGTCAAGGAGTCCAGGGAGCACAGTAGAACTTCGAAGGAGCATGGAGCACCCAGACCATGAGGTATACAAGCTGGAGGCATCAGCAATAGACGCCAGGCAGACCCTCAGTAATGGGGCCATCACCCCTCAGATTCTGCTTTCAAGGGATGGTCTGGAGCAGGCCCTCTGCAGCAGACCCAGGGGGACCCAGCGGCACCATCTTTGCATGCCAACACAAGAGAATATGAGACAGAACTTCCCCCCAAAGAGTCATATTAGAAAGAACTAGGGAAGGAAGGAAGAACTCTGAGAGAGTTTTTATCTAAGGACACCAGTGAAACAGTTTATATTATTGAATCAGACTCCTTTATTTTCCCTGCTCTACAAGAAGTAAGAATCTACAGAGAAGATCTAATGAGTTATAGAGAGATAAGGAAGCTCAAGTGAGATCGGCCACTGGGACTCGAGGACATCTAGCTATGTCTGGCACACTGGCATGGTGGGCTGGCTAGAAATGTATTTGTTTGAGAGGTTTAAAAAAAGCCTTCCTGAGAGGTCATTTATATTCTATGGAAAGAAGATACCAAGTTTGCTCCAGTAACAAAGTTTTAGTTGACAAAAGAGAGGTGAAATTGTCATTCAGTGCTGTCCCTAACCAGCCCCCTGGATACATGGGTGGGTGGGGTGGGGGAAGCTTCCTGAGAAGATGGAAAAAGCTCTAAGTTACAAGTCAAAGGGCTGTTTCATAAGCTCCAGGAATACTCTGGGACTCAAGCAGCCACGCTTCAGGGACCTCCCACCAGGTAACACTTAAGCAACTGACATGCCAACACTCAGCTTCTCTGTTTCAAGGGCTTGGTATATTGACAAGGTGACCCAAAAAGTAGTCGACAAGTTGCCAAAATGGTCATAATTATTCCCCTCCCTGCATACACTCTGCAGTTCCTCCCACAAAGAGGTGGCATCTACTTTCCCACCTTGAATCTGGGTTGACATTGTGACTTGCTATGGTTAATAGAATGTGGCAGAAGTCATGTTGTGCCTGGGCCTCAAGAAGACTTGCATTCTTCTACTCTTTCTACTGAAACATGGCTCTGCTATGTGAATAAGCCTGAAGCCATTCTAGAGGATGAAAGACCACATGGCCCAGAGCCAAGGCCTCAGACTGTGATAGACCCAACCCAACCCAGAGCTGACCACCGATGCATGAGGGAGCCCAGCTGAGTCTAGCCCAAATAGCCAGCCAATACAAGCACAACCTAAGTAGATGATTGACATTTTAAGCCACTAAGATTTGGAATAGTTTGTTACATAGCAGTAGCTAACTGTTAAAGAACTTAACAGGATTTAAAAAATGGTAACTATGTGAGATGATGGATGATTTAACTAACCTTATTGGAGTAATCATTTCACAATACATATGTAGATGAAGTCATCATGTTGTACACCTTAAACTTCTGTAATGTTATATATCAATTATATCTCAATAAAATGGGGGGGGGTAGAAAGAAACACATGAAAAAACAAAGCCTTTAATACAAAGAGAAAGAAAGAAACCTAACAAACTGACACAAACAAGTACTGGAGGACACAACCTTGGAATCTCCTGGATTTGTTCATGGGCTTCTGAGAGATGCCTCTGGGAACACACCCCCACCTCCCAAAGCACTGTAGAGATATTTTCAGACTGCTGAGGTCTCAGTGAGCTCATGAAATTTATATTTATGGCTGTTACTGTGACCACGTTTGTTTTCATAAAATGCAGAGACCTAGGGAAATTTGAGTAACAAAGATTTTGACACTGAACTTGAGTTTACCTTTCATGGGAAAGGGCTTTCTTAATTAAAAGAGTCCACTTTAGGACTTCTAGTCAAGCTGATGGCGTAGGTAAACACTGTACTCACATCCTACACAAGCACATCAAAATTACCACTAAACTACAGAAAAACCATCATTCAGAACCACCTGAAATCAGGCTGAATGAAAGTCTTACAACTAGGGATTTAAAGAAGAGGCCACATCAAGACTGGTAGGAGGGCCAGAGACATCGAACACACTGGTCCCACATCCATGTGTAGCAGATAAAAATCAGAGGAGATGTCGCAGCTGCAGAGGTGCCCCCTGAGGAGTGAGGGGTTCCAGCCCCACACCAAGCTCCCCAGACCGGGTTTCTAGTGCTGGGAAGAGAAGTCCCCATAACTTCTGATTGTAAAATCCAGCAGGGATTGTGGCTGAGTGAGACAGAGCGTTTCTCAAGTCCCAGGCATTCCCCTTAAAGGGCCCATGCATAGACCTACTTGGTTGGACTCATTCCCTCTGAGCTCCAGTGCTGGGGCAGCAGCTCAAAAGGCCGCAGGGACATACTATAAGGAACTGAATTGTCTGGCATCAGAGTGAGAGTTGGTGGTGTGGGGGTAGTGGCAGCTTGGCAGCTTTTGCCAGACAAAAGTGCTGGCAGAGGCCATTTTTCCTTTTCTGAGACCCCTGCCCCCCAGAGAGCCAATAGACAGGTGCCATATCAGAGTCTCCGTCAGCCTGGCTCACATTGTACACCTAGCCCTGGTGATTCCCTGAGACTATACCTTACCCAACATGTGGGCCCACCAAAGCTGTTTCCAGTGGCTCTTTCTTCCATATGAATATCCTGCCTTGGCTCATGCTTCAGACTTTCCTAATATCTTTCAAACAAGCAGCATCTGGCCTCAGGGTGTCCCATACCTCTTGCTAAGTGGCCCCAAGCCTAGCACAAGTAGAAGCCATCTGAAGATCAATATGTAGCTCATGCCAGGTGGCCCCAGGCAGAACACAGGCAGCAGCTGACCTTGGCCCGCACCTCCCAGGAGGCCTCAGAGCCAGCTTCAGAACTGCAGTGGTGAAGCACCCAGCCACCTCCATATGTGACACACTCAAGGGGTGGACTCAGTAGGTACCAGAGCCTCACTGAAGTAAGTTCTGCTCTATGGAGTGCTTCCCTGCATACCTGATCCTCCACTGATCAGCCTGGGAGTAAATCTCTCCCACTATTGTGCTAACAGCAATCAAGGCTCAACTACAACAGGAGAGTGTACATAGCCCACACAGGGGCAGGGACACCTGGAGTGCTGAGCTTAGGTGATCAGGAAGGCTGTGCCACTAGATCCCACAGAACACCTACTACCTGAGGCCACTCTACCAAGCCGGGGAGATGGAGCAGCTCTACATCATACATAGAAACAAACAAAGGGAGACTGCCAAAATGCAGAGACAAAGAAACTTGTCCCAAATGAAGAAACAGAACAAAACTCCAGAAAAAGAACTAAACAAAATAAAGACAAGTAATCTACTAGATGCAGATTTCACAACACTGGTTGTAAGGATGTACAATGAACTTAGTGAGAAGTTCAACAGCATGAAAAAGGACATGGAATCCATAGAAAAGAACCAGTCAGAAATGAAAAAATTATACTAACTGAAATGAAGAATAATTTACAGGGAACCAAAAATAGAGTAGATGAAGCTGAGAATCAAATCAGTGATTTGGAATACAAGGAAGCAAAAAACATCTGATCTGAACAGAAAAACATTAAAAAAATGAGAATAGTGCAAGGCGCCTCTGGGACAATTTCAAGCATACCAACATTCACATCATGGAGGTGCCAGAAGGAGAAGAGAGAGTACAAGAAATTAAAAACTTATTTGAAAAAAAATGACAAAAAACTTCTCTAACTTGGTGAAGGAAATAGGCATATAAGTCCAGGAAACACAGAGTCCCAAACAAGATAAACCCAAAGAGTCCCACACCAAGAAATACAATTAAGATGCAAAAGGTTAATTGCCTCTCAGTGTTTTGGCTAAGATGAAGTGTAAAATGCAAGAGGTTAAAGACAAAGAGAGAATCTTAAAAGCAGCAAGAGAAAAGTAGTTACCTAAAAAGGAGCTGCCATGAGACTGTCAGCTCATTTCTCAACAAAAGCTTTGCAGGCCAGAAGGGATTGGCAAAAAATATTCAAAGTGATGAAAAGCAAGGATCTGCAACCAAGGCTACTCTACCCAGTAGAGCTATCACTTAGAATTGAAGAACAGGTAAGGAGCTTCCCTGACAAGAAAAATCTAAAGGAATTCATCACCATCAAACCGGTATTACATGAAATATGAAAGGGTCTTCTTTAAGAAGAAAAAAGATTTAAAAGTATGAACAATAAAATGGCAATATATACATATCTATCAACAATTTCATCTAAAAAAGAAACAAAACAGAAACAGACTCATAGACACAGAGAACTTTTTGATGGTTGATAGATGGGAGGGGTGTTGGAGGTATGGATGGGTGAAGGAATTGAGAAGTATAAATTGGTTGTTACAGAATAGTCATAGGGATGTAAAATACAACATAGAGAATGTAGTCAATAATATTCTCTTGACTATGTATAGTGTCAGATGGGTACATGATTTATCAGGATGATCCTTAGGTAAGTTATATAATGTCTAATCTTTAGGATGTACACCTGAAACTAACATAATGTATATCAACTATAAATGAAAAATAAAAATGATTTAAATTTAAAACATCAAAATAAAAAAGTCCACTTTATCTACCACTAAGAAATTTCTACAGCATCTAAAATATTTATGTTACAGAGTGTCTGAATTCAGCCTTGGAGATGAGAGGATGGATTAAAACTCTCATACCATTGGTACCTAAGTAGGTTCAGGTGTGTGAGGCTCGGGCCCCAAACTGGAGACCTATTTTACTAGATTTTCCTTCCTCCAGTTAAAGGATAGACAGGGGCTGGTAAAAGGAAACAAAGGAGAGCAGAGGACCCAAAGTACCTGGCCTTGATTCGTTCACTCCCAGCCAATATATCTCTTTTCACAAAAAGTATTTGGTAGAGCGCCTCAAAGCTAAACTTTCTGGGCAGCTATCCATCTAAACAAAGTGCTTATAAACAGAATTTGGTAACCAAACTGTGTTTCAAATTAGATGGGAGACTTTATTTAATTTTTCTAGAAATCCATGCAAGTTTCCTTAACCCCAAGGTTACATTCCATCAAAGCTCCCCTTCCATTTCTAGTTGTATTGAAATACTAATTACTTAGTGTAAAAGCATTACCCTCTCATAACATAAATTAAGAGTGCATTCAAAATTATTTTGATAGATATCTACTAGACAGCTATGGGATGTAAGGTGTTATGCTAGGCATGGGAAAAGATAAGAAAAATAATCATGGAGCCA
Organism: Macrotus californicus; assembly: GCA_007922815.1. Taxonomy (NCBI): domain Eukaryota; kingdom Metazoa; phylum Chordata; class Mammalia; order Chiroptera; family Phyllostomidae; genus Macrotus; species Macrotus californicus. The sequence continues at coordinate 14,261 of VMDR010007307.1, read as the reverse complement.
AAAAATTATTAGGCAGAATCTTGTCCAGCAACATCATTTGGTGGGGGCAGAAATTGAAACTTAGAGAAATCAACTCACTACACCATTTGGTTACAAGAAGCAGAAGCCATTTGAGTCTGCTTAAGTAAATAGAGCTTGATTTTTAAAGAATCAAGAGTATCTTGCATAACCCATGGGAAAGAAGGAAGCCAAGTCCAAGAGGGGCTAGAGCAGTGATTTTCACATGGTGTGACACAAGAATTTTTAAAACATACAATACCTGACTATTGAGTCAGGAGCACTGACCTCTTTTCACTTCAATTGTCAAATTTTAAAAAATGACAATAGGCAACACAACAATAGTTGCCTAGAATGATTGAATCAAAATTATGCCTATTTTTGTTGAATTGGCAAAATGCATAATATATTATTTTGTGTGCCATAGAATTGTAGTCATTAGTTTATGTGAGCCATGTGATGAGAAAGGTTGAAAATTGCTGGGCTGGAGTATGACCTATAGGATTCTCTCTCTGTCATGCTCCCTCACTTTCTTCTTCCCTTCTTCTTGTACTGTCCTCTCTCTTCATATCTGCTCCAACTTCTGCCCAGAGGGCAGCCTTGGTCCCAAAGTCCAGAGATCCTGTATCTACCACAAACTCACTCAGTCTCTGGGTGCCATCACCTGTGGCCAGCAGCATGGTGGGGCCAGGACAGAGATGGGTCAGTATCTCAGAAAGGGAGGGGTGGACAGAAGGAAAGTGTTCTTCTCCTATTTGTTGGCCCTTACATCTTTGGCTGCCCAGTCTCATGATCAAGTGTGATGGGCCTTCTCCATGCAACCCAGGCCCCTAGGCATTCTTGAGACATTCCAGATGGTTGGTTTCCGATATGTGCCATGTGTTTGCACACCCTCGTGTATGCCCAGGCATTCCCTTCTCCTGAGATGCCCTTAGCCTCCCTCTCATCTGGATTAGTTTTTCCAGGGCAGTGCAAGGATGGCATGGGAAGGTTTTATTAACTTTCAGCGGTGCCCTCTACCCTTCAGCCTCCCAGTTTAAACATATAGTCTAATTAAGTACCACTCAAATATAGCACCCCGTGCTTTGCCCAAGTTCCCTGGTTTAACTAGAACTCTACCAAAGCCCTTCCATATTCTGAAGCTGCTCTTGATGCCTGCTCATCCTCTAAAACTTGGCTCAAAGTGCCGCCTCTACTGAGGGGTCCTCCCTGAAATGCCTTTCCCCACCCACCCCATCACTTCCTCAGTGCTCTCACAGCACTGTTTCAAAACACATCTACCATGAGCACCTCTTCAGGTCCACTAGCCCAAAGGCCGGGGTGGCGTCTTATTTATTAGTTCAAATCCTTCTCCATCTGCCACACTGTGAGCACTTAACACCTATGTGCTGAATGAAGGAAATGAAAAAATAACTCCTGTCACCTTATTTGCCAGGTTATAAACCCGAACTCATTTAGTTTTCATACAACCCTAGGAAGAGCTACTATTTTTGTCTTAATTTTACAGATGAGAAAACAGAGTGGCCAACTTGCCGAAGCTCACAGCCAGCAGGGGCCAGAGCTGGAATACGAACCCAGAAGTCCATCTCAGGTCCCTCTCTCAACTCTCATGTTTTCTGCCTCCTCAGCAACCAGGTCCAGGTAGGGGATGACACTTGCTGATCCTCACCCAGACTGCTAGCTTCAATGAAAACTTGAAACCAAATTGGGACCCTGAGGCTGGCATCGGTGGGAGTATGGGTACCTGAGGTGGGAGTAGGGAGAGGGCTGTTGCTTCTTTGCCATCTGTACAGGGCTGGACACTGGAAACAGTGGAAGTCTCACCTTGGAATCTTATCAGTGACAGGCAATGCCCACCAACTCCAGGCAAAGCTGGAGGTCAGCAGAAGTTGGCCTTGTGGCTTGCCTTCTCTCCCCTGTCTTTCCCTCCAACCCCACATCCCCCTTTTCTTTTTCATTATGACATAGAGGTCTCTGTCACTCATTGATTCATCCAACATACATTTCATAAACATGAACCAAGCCAGAAGTGTTCTTAAGACTCAGGAAACAAAGCCCTGTCAAGTTATTATAGTGTTATCAAAGACGTAAATATATATTACTGTGGTGAGGTAATATGATTAAGTATTAATTACATACACACACACACACACACACACACACACAAGTTCAACTGCAGGAGAAGAGCCTTCCTGAACCCATGTGACACCAGGGAGTGGCAGAGGAGATGGGTGCTAATGAAAAAATGCATAAACATAGGATACACTGCAACAAAACTGCAGAATAAAGGAAAGTCCGTGCGAGGTCAGTGGCTCTGCAGTCTCTGTTTAACATAGGAAAGGCTAAACCACCACGCCACACACACATACACACCCTTGTGCATTGTTCACAGCTGCCAGTGAGCCAGAGGAAGACTTCTCACTAACACCTAAGACTTTGTCTTGGAGGAATAAAAATTGGGACCAAGGATTTTTTTATGAAGTCAATAATTTTTAAAAATCACCCATAAACAATAATTCAAAGAAAACTTATAAGTACATGAGAAAAAATTCCAAGACAAGGGAAAGGGGAGAAATATAAATTACCAGAGCTCAGGAATGAAGTGAAAGAGAAAATAAATTATCACAGAAATGAAAGATCCAATGAAGCAGTAAAACTCCAGTGAAAAGTCAGCTAAAGCTATGAAAGATAGACTTTAGAAAAATAAACACAATAACATGCAGGATAACAGTGAATTTGAAAAGAAAAATAAGAAACAATAAGTTTAGAACAAAGACCAAGGAAACCCAACCTATGTATAATTGGCATTCAACTATATACATTTTTAAAACTTTCCTAAAACAAAAGAACTTGAATTTATGGATTGAAAGAAGACACTATGTTCTGAGAGAATAAATACAGTTTTTTCCTAAGTCTTTCACCTGCATGTGAGTTCCATTTACGGAACTGTGGAGTTATGGGGACTGGGATTTCTGTTCCTTTTGTTTACTGCAATGTCCCTAATGTTTAAAACGATGCCTCAGAGGCCCCCGTAGACATTCATTAACTGAATTGCTGAAGGAATAGGCCAACAAACACTGACATATGCTGTTAATGTGACCACCCTGCAAGGAAAAAGATTCCAATGCTTACCCAGAAGAGACGTCAGAACACCCATTTTTAAAAAATCAAGCTGGCTAAAAACTTCAGCACAGCAACACTCACAGTTAAGAGGCAATGTCATAAATGGCTATAAAAACAGAACCACGCTGTCCTCAGAGAAAGAAAACATGACTCAGGAACCATATGTCATCACAAACTGTAATTCAAATATAAAACATGCAAATATTTTCAAAATCACAGAAACTCTGCCATCCTGAAGAAAATAATAAAAGACCAAGTTCGGTAAACAAAAGAACAGAGAAACAGAGGCAAAGCACCAAAGTGGGCACTAAATACATTTCTGTTTGGGGTTAAGGTTAAATTAGAATTAAAGTTAAAACACAACAAAGGTATTATAAATTCTTATGACGTAGAAATTACAAAACCAATGAAGGTAGGAATTTGTTAAGTATCCTGATTTCTTCATTTTTTATAGGAAGAGAATGAAACATTATGTTTAAAGCAAATAGCCCAGGTGATGAAGACATAAAGTTGTGAATGTACCCACCAGATAGTGGTTTTCAGCCGGGGGGTGCTGGGGCAGGGGGGGTGCCTGCGTCACTGGTGGTCCTGAAACTTGAGCAGCACTGATGTCTTTTTGTGTGTTAGAATCAAAGATCATGAGCAAACTGCAAGGTGCTCAGCACAAAGATTTGTCTCATATGAACACGTTCACTCATCCCCATGGAGAATAAAGCACTGGAACTAATAATAGTAATAAGCAACCAAAACTGAGGAGAGGAGGGATGGGGAGAAGACAGAGGTGTCATAAAGTAGAAGCACACTGATTTTGTGATCATTTGTGGTGGAGAGTCAATTAATATTGTCTTAAGACAAGAAAACTAAATAAATTATATAGCAATTTGAATGTTCTTTGTGCTATTTGAATTATTTGTTTTATATGCATATGCTAACTAGTTAAAAATTTAAAAAGATAGTCCTATGGGATACAGGAAGTGGTGGGCTGCTGGTGAAACAAGTCAGTTAGATGCTTGTAGAGATTTCCAAAGTGTCCAGCATGCTGCCTACGCTATAGGGTTATATCCAGAGGATGATAGTGGACAATAAGACTCTCAGATTTCAGGACAGTTTTGAATCTGAAAGTGGAGAGGAACTATGCCACTTTCAATTAGGCACATAGAGTAACCTTGTACCCATGCATGGCGCCTCCCTAGGGCATCTTCAGGAGGGGAGGGACTTTGGCAGATCCAGAAAGTCTCTGATGGCTACAGAAGGTGTGGGAGACAGCCAACATTTCCATACCCCAGAGAAGGGCATGGAAGCCAAATGGGAGAAAGCTGAGGGTCTTGAGGGTATCTCACAGTTGGGTCAAGAGGACCTACAAAAAGGCAGTGGTCTGGGCCATGTCCGGGACCACACTGGAACTGAGACATCTTGAGGGAGCCAGGTAGAAAGGATGCTGTACCCAGAACCAGCACGATAGCCACCCAGTATTAGATGTCTGCCCTCCAACTGCCAAGATGTTCCACAAACCTACCACCACCACCACCAGCAGAGCTGAGAGGAGTCCATAGGGTGAAGAAGATGGGCAGGCAGAAAGGAACATTTCAGAATTAACTGAATTTAACTCGAAATGACCAAATTTACCACAAATTAACCAAATGTTTTCTGCTTCTAGCCAAATGAAGGTAGAGGGTAGAGATTAGTTTGTATTTTTTAAAAAGTCTCATGTGTAGCACATCAGAGTATTTGACTTAAAAATTCAAATAAGAGAATGAGAGAAATGATTTAACTCTTTGCTGGTTAGAGTGTGTTCCATGGACCAGCATCACTGACATCACCTAGGAGTTGACTATAAATACAGAACCAGGTCTCAGGCCATGTTCAAGTTTTCACAAGAAGTCTAGGTATTCTGTGTGTGTGCTAATGGGGGAGACTTCTTTCTTTAATACTTTCAGGTGCTGTACGGAAGCACCTAGGAAGACAGGACTAGGTGTATAAGGAGAGCCCTTGGGAAGGAGGTGACATCTGGGTCTTAAAGACTGAGCAGCAGTGCCTTACATGGAGAAGGACATTCCAGGCAGAGCTACAGCACGTCCAAAGCCATGAAAAGCCTGTGCACATCAGAGAACAGTGTGGTCCGGTGTGGCTGGAACAGAAGGTGAGAGGTGAAAGGGGTTTTGTGTTCCACTTTTGCAGCCAAAAAACAAACTCAAGACCAGTCGAGGTCCCCGGTTCCTGTGGTGTTTAAGGAACACAGCTGTCCTGCCCCTCCTTACATGTGGAGGGTGTCCAAACTGCAGGGCTGGAGGGGGAGCCAACACCACCTCTCTCATGGAGATGCAGCCGGCTGAGAGGAGCCAGCTGGGGGAAGTTTCTTGGAGAACAGACAGGATTCCTGGGCCAAGAAACCTCTGGAAGGAGCCAAGAAGTGGAGGGCAGGACAGCCAAGCCAGTGGGACTGATCCATCGGCCACTTCCAGGCTTCGTGAGACACTGACACTCTGCCCAGAGCTAGCCAAACCTCTGCAGTTGCAAAGACAGTGTTCAAGGCAGTCACCCAATGTCACCACTTTGAGACCTTGACTGCCCCTTCTTCCTGGCCCAGGCCCACCCCACCCTCTCCATGCACAGAGATGAAAGTTCAGCATGTTCTCTCCCACACTCTACCTAATCGCTTTGCTATGGAGACTTCCCCGGCCCAGCAAGCAGCTCCACGCCTTCCTGCTGTGCCCCTGATTGAGAACAGGCCTGGGCTGTCCAGGCCTTCCAACAACCTTAACCTCTTCCTCCCCAGACCCAGGCCATCTTGAGGTAGCTAAGTGACTGAACAGAGAACGTAACTTCCAACATCCAGCCAACTGGCTCTTGTTCTGGTGAAACAGTGCCAAGCAAGCAGGGAGGAAGGCCTGGGGAGATGGCACAAGATGAGGCCTGAGAGGTCAGGTCATGCCTTATATTGTAGGCCACGGTGAGGAGTTTGGGGTTGCATTCATATAGCAATAGGATGCCCTCATAATGGATTTATTATAGTGATTAGACCTTACGCCCTTGTGGGAGAAGCTGCTGAGGTAACATATGGAAGAAGACTGTTGGAGATAAGAAAAAATCACAAACCAGAAGCACAAAGCAGAGAAAATAACACAGAAATCTACAAAAGGCCGTTGCCTACGTGTTCAGTGGTAAACCTGCATCAGCCCATGTAGGCTGAAAAGGAAAGGTGGATGCGAAGTAGGGGACAGAAAGGATGAATGGGAACCCACAAAGACACACGAAAACCCACGAGGACAAACCGAAACTTGCATCTGTCTTTCACAGTCTGTGTGTGACCTGAAGAAGCCAGCACACTGACCTCAGCACTGCATGTGTAGGGAACCCAGCAGCAGGACAAGGAGCTGGTGGCCTGACTGGCCCCACCCACCAATGAGTCCATCTGGCATATCAGGGAACAGGATGGAAGCAGCTGCAGTGACACCGGGACCCTGTACCCATCTTCCAAGAGTAACATCTGCTGCTGCTGTTTGATGTCCCTTTCCAAGTCTTGCACAAGTTTCTTTTGTGATCCGGGCCTGTATAGTGAAAGGAATTCTGGAAAGTACAATTCCAGCTTAGCTGAGTTGACACAGTACAAGCTCCCAAAGAATCCCAAACAGAGACCAGGGTGTAACATAAATTTAGAGCTTTCTCAAATGCTGGTTTTGTTTAATATTCCGAATGCACTCGAACTAACTTAGCATTGTTTCTGAATGCTGTTTTTAAAAGCTATTTGTAGAAGTGATAGCATAGGATTTCTTCGGTCTCAATTTTTATTGCATTCCTTCTTGATAAACGCATCTGTCTTTTGTTTACCGTTTTGTGATCTGCACACTTAAACCCTTTAATTAAAAGCGCTTTACTTGAACTTTGAATAAAAATTGCTTTGGGGTACCATTGAAGGCTTTAAAATTTTATTTACTTATGAATCAGTGTAGACTCCAACACAATACACCACATGATTTCATGCACTTGGAGAGGAAATATATCCTGGTTAAGTGAAAAACTGTGGGAATGGCTTCCGGAAGACCTTTATGCTAAGCAGCTTTATTGAGAAACATTCATTTAAAAGTCCAGACCTTCTTTCTTCAGTTTTCTGTAATTTACATTCACTGAGTAGAACTTGTACTGATCTCTGGGATCCATTTATTCCAGGGTTCTGGATTATTATTTTTGTCCCAGCAGACATCTGTTGGGACAGATGCCCAACACAGGATATATAAGCACTGCTCCAGTACCTCTGGCTCCAATCAACACAAAGAGGGGAATCAAGCTGGGATGGTTCTTGGCCTGACAGAGGATCTGGAGAAGCACGGTTGCAGCAGAGAGCTCAGGTCTAGGAGCAGAGAAAAACAAAACAGCAGGGCCCAGGACCGGGTAGTCTCTGCAAAAAGGATGAGTGAACGTCCAAAGTTACCCAGGACCTCCTTTGCCATTGAAGGCTTTTAAACTAGGAAAAGGTGTGATCTAATTTACAAATAAAAATATCACAGTGGCTATTGCTTAGAGACTGGATTAGCAAGGGGTAAGATTAAAACATGTAAACCAGCTAAGAGGTTATTATGAGAGTTGAGGTTATTGTGATAAAAATTGTAATCACATGGAGTACAAATGTGTATCAGTCAGCTATTGCAACAATATTGCCATGTAATAAACAGCCCTCAAACTCAGGGTTGAAAACACTTATTTGTGGGGACAGTTGGGATAGCTCTGCTTCATGCTGCAAAAATTAAGCACTACTCTACATTCTCTCATCTTCCAGAGACCAGTGGGCTAGCCAGGGAATGTTCTTCTGATGGTGATAGATGGGGCACAAGGGGGCAAGCCTCCCCATACCACCATATTTCAAGTCTTCGAAACATCCCATTGGCTAAAGTAGGTCACATGACTGAGCCCTAAGACAAGGCATAGGGAAGTATAACCCACCTCTAGTGGGAAGAGTCATATGTCAAAGGGTATGGACTCCAGGTGGGTGAAGAATTGAGAAAAGTGATATGATCACTTTTCAGTGTTACCAGTGGTAACACTTAGTAACACTAATCAGTGTGGCAACAGGTAACGGTGGATGTGCAGAGAAAAGGAGCAATTCAGGAGATGGGTGTAAGGCAGGACCCACAGGGTTGGGTAACAGATTGGATTTGGGAGTGATAGAGTAGGAGGAATCATGAGTGAGTGAGTGGAGCAAAGGTGTATTTCATGGAGAGAGAAGGGGATGCCTTCAGTTTGAGAGGCATCGTGTGGGATGTCCAGTAAGCAGCTGGCTTTAGGCTCTGGAACTTGGATACAAGGTCTGGGTAAGGGTTTAGAATGGCCAGTCATTGGCTTACCAAAGGCTTTGCTTGTGGCCGTAATTCGTGACACCATGACAAATCTATCCTCTTTCCTTCAGCTCCACACCCTGCCACAAACCCCGAAAGACATCAGACCCCATCTAACTAAGTTCAAGGGGCACTATGTTGTCACATGAGAGGAAATTCTCACTCAAAGAAGTTCAGAGAGGCTTACAGGAATTGTTGAATTCTGCTTGGAAAATGGCTGTTATTGTTTGTTTGTTTGTTTGTTTGGGGAAAATTATTTGTAGAAGCTTCAGAGTACTGTGAAATTCCAAATTTTCACACCTCTAGGAGGGGGCACCTGTTCAGTTCAGTGATAACTGTGGGTGGGTGGGTGTCAGTTTGGGTTCCCTCAAATGAAGACCCCAAGACATAGATTCAGGTGCAAGTTGCTTAGCTGGGAGGTAGGAAGTGGGGAAGTGGAGGACGCCGACACGGGGCACGTGTAACAGGTTACCACTGTTGGCAACTACGGCTCAATCCCCCTGGGGATTCTGGGACAGAGTGTAGATTTCAAGTTGAGAGAAGGTGAAGAAAAATAGAAACAGTGATGAGCAATGGACTTTTCAAAATGCACACTGTTAAATCTAACAGAATAAAACACTGTGAAGTTATGTGGCATAAACACAAAGTAAACGTTTATAAATAGAAAAGACTTTGCAAAAGAAATTCAAATATCAGCTGGAATGAAGAATATTAACTATCTGTGCAAAACTTAGGAGTTATAGAGCTGCAGGTGGGGGTTCAGAAGTGAAATCTTTCTAAATGTCTCGTCTGGGGAGAGAGGGAAATGAAAGTATGTTTGTCTCAATTTATTGAGGGGAGAGGATGGAGTAGTGAGAGGAATGGCTGGTGTCCTGTTTTCATAATATAATTATATTTTTAAATTACGAAATCTGGGGAAAAGTCAAGGATATTTCCTACCTAATTGGCAGAGAAGGAAGAGATAGATGAAGAAAATGAAACAATTTTATCAAATTAACAAACATTTTTAAAAAGTTAGATAAACCATCAACAAAATAAAAAGACAACCCACTGAATGGGAGAATATATTTGCCCATAATACATCTGATAAGAGGTTAATATCCAAATTTATAAGGAACTCATATAACTCAACCTCAAAAAACAGACACTTCAATTTAAAAATGGACAAAAGATTTGAACAGACATTTCTCCAAAGAAGACATAGAAATGGCCAAAAGAGACATGAAAAATGCTCAATGTCACTAATCATTAGAGAAATGCAAATTAAAGCCACAATGAGACAATTAAAAAACTAAATAAAACCAGAACGAGATACCACCTCACACTTGTCAGAATGGCTGTCATCAATAAATCAACAAACAAGTGTTAATGAAGACGTGAAGAAAAGGGAGCTCTCATGCACTGGGCAGGTGGGAATGCAGATTGGTACAGCCAATGGAAAATGGTATGGAGGCTTCTCCAAAAATTAAAAATGAAAACTCTTACCCAGTGTTTCTCTTTCTGGGTATACGTCCAAAGAAACCCAAAACATTAATTTGAAGGAATATATGCACCCCTATGCTTATTGCAGCATTATTTGCAATAGCCAAGCTATGGAAGCAACCTAAATGCCCATTAATAGATGGGTAGATAAAAGAGCTGTGGTACACATATACAATGGAATATTACTTGGTCATAAAAAAAATTAAGTCTTACCATTTGCAACAGCATGGATAGACCTAGAGGGTATTATGCTAAGTGAAGAAGTCAGTCATACTGTATGATCTCACTTATATGTGGAATCTAAACAATAATATAAATGAACAAACAAAACAGAAACTGACTTATAGATACAGAGAACAGACTGATGGTTGCCAGAGGGGAGGGGGTTGAGGGACTGGGTGAAAAAGGGGAAGGGATTGAGAAGTATAGATTGGTGGTTACAACATAATCATGGGGATGTAAAGTACAGCATAGGAAATATAGTCAATAATATTGTAATAATTATGTATGGTGCCAGGTGGGTACTGAAAATATGGGGGGGGGAATCACTTTGTAAAGTATATGATTGTTTAACCACTAGGCTGTACACCTGAAACTAATACAGAATAATGTTGAATATAAACTGTAATTGAAAGAAAATTTTAAATTTTATAGTTAAGTCACCTTTAAAAAGGTAAAATAGATATAACAAAATAAGTAAAATGAAAAAGGAATATAATGAAGATGATCAGTTAGTACAATAAGTTCAAATAGAATAAATTATCTCCATAAAAGACAGAAATGTCATAGTTAAAGTGTAAAAGCTGGTTACATACTATATACAGAAAAGAGCATATGATAATATGTATACAGTATATGATAATACAGTATATGCAATGATGAAGGATGATAGACAGTAAAAGGGTGGGTGAAGAGATGCTGATTAGATACAAATACTACTACTACTAACAAAGTAAGTTTGATCATTTTTATATTAAACAACATCAAATTTTAAGTTAAAAGAACTGAAAAAGAAACAAATTTAAAAAGAAAAAAAAGAAGTTCCTGCACATCATTAGTTGTTAGAAGCACAATGAGATTAGAGAACCTCCCACTGGAATGGTTAGGGATGGGCTGTACCAAGTGTTGGTGAAGATGTGCAGGGACTGGAGCTCTCATCCCCTGCTACTGGAAATGAAAAAACGTCCGATTTGTAGAAGAATTCTTCAGTTTCTTAAAAGGTTCAGCATACATTTATCATGTAACCCAGCCATTGTCCTCCTAGGTATTCATTCAAGAGAAATCCATATTTGTTTTATTGTTGTTCAAGTACAGTTATCCCCATTCCCTCCCCCCACCTGCTCCTACACTTGATCCTACCCTCTTTGGCTTTGTCCATGTGTCCTTTATACATGTTCCTTGATGACCCTTCCCCTATCTCCACCCATTATTCCTCTCCCTCATCCCCTCTGGTTACTGTCAGTTTGTTCTTTATTTCAATGACCCTGGTTATTTTTTGTTTGTTTTGTTGTACACAGATGTGTGTAAAAAAGTTCTTCACAGCTTTATTTATAATAGCCCCAAACTGGAAACAACCCAAATGTCTATAAACAGCTGATAGACAAGTTAAATAATTGACTACTCTTCAGCAATTAAAAGGAATAAAGTATGATTCCAACATATAACAGCTATAAATATGTAAAAACAAGAACTAAAAAGGATAAGGAGGGTCATCAAAATAAAAGTCACAGTTCATAGAGAAGATATAACAACTATAAATATATAAGCACCAAACAACATGAAATGAAACATAAAGGGCAGGAAGTATTGTAAATGAAAGGCTAATTCCATTTAAAAGTTTATTGTCACAGCCCTGGCCAGTGGGTCTCAGTTGATTGGAGCATCGTCCCATAAACTGAAAGGTGGTGGGTTTAATTCCCAGTCAGGACACATGCCTAGGTTGTGGGTTTAGTCCCTAGTCAGGGCATCTGCGAGAGGCTACCAATGGATGTTTTCTTTCACATCAATGTTTCTCTCCCTCCCTTACCCCTTCTCTCTAAAATCAATAAGCATGTACTTGGGTGAGGACTTTTTTAAAAGTTTATTGTCAAAGATTTAAATACAACTTTTTTGACATGTCTAATAAAGGCAAAATAAAGGTGACAGAGAAACTGTGTAATACAATCAACATACTTAAATCCTTTGAGCAGAATATATATTTTTTAATTATATTTTATTGATTATGTTATTACAACTGTCCTGATTTTTCCCCCATTGCTCCCCTCCACCCAGCACCCTCCACTTCCTCAAGCAATCCTGTCACCCCTGTTCATGTCCATGGGTCATGTGTATAAATTATTTGGCTATTCCCTTTTCTATACTATACTTTACATCCCCATGGCTATTCTGTAACTACCTATTTGTACTTAATCCCCTCACCTCTCACCCATTCTCCCATACCACCCCTCCCCTCTCTTTATTTTTAATCTTTGGCATTTTATGATGTGTCTTAGGGTGGGCCTCTTTGCATCCATCTTGTTTGGGACTCTCTGTGCTTCCTGGACTTGCATGACTATTTCCTTCACTAAATTAGGGAAGTTTTCTTTCATTATTTTTTTCAAATAGATTTCCAATTTCTTGCTCTTTCTCTATTCCTTCTGGCAACCCTATGAAGTGAATATTGGATCACTTAAAGTTGTCCTACAGGCTGCTTGCACTATCCTTATTTTTTATTTTTTTTGGATTCTCTTTTCTTCTTGTTCCAATTGGTTGTTTTTTGCTTCCTTATGTTCTGAATCATTGATTTGATTCTCAGCTTCATCCACTCTACTGTTGTTCCCCTGTAAATTGTTCTTTATTTCAATTAGTGTATCCTTTGTTTCTGACTGGATCTTTTTTTATGCTATTAAAATCCTCACTAAGTTCTTTGAGCATCCTTATAACCAGTGTTTTGAAATCTGCATCTGATGGATTGCTTATCTCCATTTCCTTTAGCTCTTTTTCTAGAGTTTTGATCTGTCCTTTCATTTAGGCCATCTTTCTTCATCTCCTTGTTTTGGCAGCCTCTTTGTGTTTGTTTCTATGTATTAGTTGGAGATGTATTGAACCCCTGTCTTGGTAGTATGCACTAATGTAGTAGCTGTCCTTTAGGGTCCAGTGGCACAGCCTCCCTATCACCCAAGATGGGTACTTGAGGTATATCCTTCATGTGGGCTGAGTACATCTTCCTCTTGTAGTTGGGCCTTGGTTGCTGTTGGCAGATCAATGGGAGGGATTTACCCAGGCCAGTCAGCTGCAAGGATTGGCTGTGACCACTGTCCACCAGCTTCTCCCCTCTGTGGAGGATCAGCTGTGCAGGGGCAGGGTGGTGGTTCTCTGATGTGGTCTGTAGCTGTCCACTGGGTGCACTGGCCTTGGGGGTTCCTAGGTGGTGCAGGCCAAGATCAGCTCCCACCTGTGTTTTGCCCGGGGTCACTCTGCCTAAGTTACAAAGCAACCTGAGATGGCTGCAACTTGTGCTGGGCATGGAGATTTCCAGGCTAAGCCAACCTGTGAATCTTGGAGCTAGCTCCAGGCCTGGGGCTCACTGAGGCCAGCTGTTGCTTGTTTGAGAGGATTTAGAAAGTTGTGAAGCATGAGCAAAGACCATCCATTCATATGGAAAAGCACATTGAGCTGGGTGTGGTAGAGTCTCTGGGGATCTCCAATGCAGGTCAAATAGTGTTAGCCAGGTTTGTGGAATCTTAGATATGGCACCAGTCTGCCAGCTTTGAAGGAGGTGGGCCCAGAAAAGGGACAAAGGCCTCTGCTTGCCTTGATGCCTTATACTTTAGCCTTCCCATGCATGCCACTGGTACCCCTTAAGCCATCTCCCTGGTGCCAGAACCGATAGGGAGCGAGTCTGAGTAGGTGAGTCTATCTGTGGATTCTTTAAGAGGAAGTGCTCGAGGGTCCAGAGTTTCTTCCGCCAACTTAATCCCCACTGATTTTTGCAGCCAGAAGTTGTGGGGACTTATTTTCCTGGCTCTAGAACCCTGGGCTGGGGGGTTTGGTGTGGAGCTGGAACTCCTCACTCCCAAGATATCCAACCTGAATTTTTATCCACCACATGTAGATGTAGGACCAGCCGATTCCACATCTGCGCCCCTCCTACCAGTATGGATGGATGTGGTTTCTTTAATTCCATAGTTGTCAGACTTCCATTCAACTAGGTTTCTGTAAGTTCTGTGTGATGGTTGTTCTATATTTTAGGTGTAATTTTGTTGTGGTGCGTGAAGAGGTGAGCCATGTCTGCCTATGCCGCCATCTTGACCGTAAGTCACCGAGCATGTGTATATTTTATATGACATT
>VMDR010007306.1:30916-41367 GCA_007922815.1 Macrotus californicus | reverse complement strand
AACAAATAAAATATAAAAAAATGACTCTCTTTATCTTTAAACTTTGGCATTTTAATTATGATGTGCCTTGGTGTCCAACATGTTTGAGACTCTGTGCTTCCTGGATTTGTATGTCTATTTCCTTCACCAAGTTAAGGAAGTTTTCTTTTATTATTTTTTCCAGTAAGTTTTCGATTTCTTGCTCTTCCTTTTCTCCTGCTGGCACCCCAGGATTCTGATGTTGGTGCGTTTGGAGATGCCCCAGAGGCTTCTTACACTGTCCTAGTTGTTTCTAATTCTTTTCTTCTTCTTGTTCTGGTTGAAGGCTTCCTTCTTCCTTACATTCCAAATCGTTGATGTGAACGCTTCCTTCCCTTCCCTGTTGGTTCCCTGTAGATTTTTCTTTATTTCACTTAATGTAACCATCATTTCTTCCTTTAGGTTGTTGCTGTACTCGATGAGTTCTTTGAGCATCCTGATCACCAGGTTTTGAACTCTGCATCTGATGGGTTGGTTATTTCCATTTCGTTTAGTTCTTGTTTCTCGGGTTTTGTTCTGTTCTTTCATTTGGGTCATATTCTTTGTCTCCTCGATTTGGCAGCCCCTCTGTGTTTGTTTCTGTGTATTAGGTAGAGCTGCTTTGACTCCGTCTTAGTAGTGTGGCCTACTGTAGAAAAAGCACCTATAAATTGTGTGGTGTGGAGCCTTAGGTAATTGCCAGGCCAAGGCAACCCACTTCACTGCTTTGGCTTTGTGTTGGATGAGGGCTCAAGATAGCACAGTGCCGTTGCTTAGCTTCTGAAGGTTTGCCTGGCACTCATCCTGTTCCTAGTCACTTCACTCACTCCCCATATGCAACTGGCACCCATCCAGCTGTTGCCCTGGTACTGAATCTCAAGAGTGGGTGGGTTTGCATATGTTATGTTCTAAGACTGTGCAGGCCCTTTAAGCAGAGTCTCCTGAAAATCCAGTGGTTTCTTCCGCCTTCCCAGCTTCCACTGGTTTTTATAACCAGAAGTTACAGGGATTTATCTTCTTGGTGCTGGAACCCTAGGCTGTGAAGTCTGGCCTGGGGCTGGGGTCACTTGCTCCCAAAGTATCCCTTCCAATTTTTATCCACCACGCATGAACGTGGGACTGCCTGTTTCGCTGCTGCACCACACCGCATCTCCTTGCCTCTTCACCTGTCTGTGTCTCCGTCCTTCCTACCTGTCTGGATAAATGTGGTTTCTTTAAATTCTTGTGTCAGACTTCCATACAGTCCGATTTTCTGACAGTTCTAGGTGTTATTTGTTTTGAGGTTTAGTTGTAATTCTCTCTGTGGCTGTACAAGGAGGCAAAGTATGTCTACTTAACACCTCCATCTTGACTGAAGTCCTCAGATTATTTCTTAATACTTTATTCTTTTTTACTGTTATTTCTTTTTTCTTTTAAATATTTTATTTATTTATTTTTAGACAGAAAGAGAGGGAGAGAAACATCAATGTGCGGTTGCCTCTCGTGTGCCCCCAATTGGGGACCTGACCCACAACCCAGGCATGTGCCCTAACTGGGTATCGAATGGTCAACCTTTGGTTCACAGGCTGGCACTCAATCTACTGAGCCACACCAGCCAGGGCTACTGTTATTTCTTAATAGCTGCATGTGAATCTACAATTATTTTAAAACAAAAAGTTCAAGTAAAAATAATATTTTATTTGAATAATATAAAATGGATCTAGAAGTCAAAAGCATGGTCAAGGTAGTAATGCTATCCGGAGTTCAGAAGACAAATCACTGTTGGGCCTCACCAAAGGAGCCCAATTCCTCTGTGAGACCCCTTCATTCCCCAGATAAGCCCTATTCCTCTCTGGTCCACGTGACCCCCACAACTGGAATGCAAATTCCCCTCCTTTCTTTGGGTTCCATTTGAGGCCTTCAAATGACCAAAAAACTCCCCCTTGTTCATTTCCCCACCCTGTTTAAATCGCAGCCTTTTGTAAAGTGATACACAGATGGGACTGCATGGTCTACTAGACACGAATGTGCAGGCTGTCCAGGTTAGCCATGATCAAATGAACCTCTCCTCGGCAACAAGTTCAAACGGACAGCTAAGAGGTTTCACGGACTCCCTACTTTTACCTCCATGGGGGCACTATGAGACAGTGTGAAGACAGAATACCACATGAGGAAGATGATCGGGGGAGACTCCAAAGAGTATGAAGAACTTATGTTGTTTCCACTTCTCTCAGGGTGGGACGTGCCCTCATTATTAGGTATGAGTCATCCTGCCTCCTGGCTACACCTAAGATAAAAAAAGAGATGGAAAAGCCAGGACACCTTAACTTCAGGGTACTGGCCACTAAAATCCTTCCATTAAATCACCCCTTATATCGATTCCATGCTCACCAAACAACTGTCTAGTTCAAATATACAGGACACCTCCAATAAGGACACGTTAGGCAGAATGTCCAGTGGGAACCTGGAGCAAGGAGCAGGAGGAGGAAGACAGAGGAGTTAATAAAGGGAGTATGAAGGTAGCCACCAGTTTTCACCTAAATGTACTCACTACCTCTAAGAGGAAACAAACCACTAAACAAATCTGCACTTGTCTATTTCCTGAGTAGTCAACTGGTGTAGGAACATTATTCCTAAAACATCAGCTAGACACTGGAGACCTGTCTCAGTTGCCCTGACAGAAAGGAAACTATGTGCTACACTGTGTCACAGGGAATGGTGGAAGAACTGGAATCTTCCACATGCTGATCTGGCCTAAGTGTTCAGGTACAATATAGAATAATACTTTAGTATCAAGAACCCACCTGGGGCTGGGAGTGAGGTGGGAAGAACAGGAGATGGGATACCTTAAAAGTGTGCTGCCATCTTCAGGAAACCTAGAGCTGCCTGGAAGCAGCCTTCACTAACAGCGTATTAGGTAGAGCTTTGGGGTTAAAATTTACAGTTGTCTGCTTCCCCCTACATGCCTTCTCACTCATTTTATTTGACACGCTCAGGGCTCTTACCAAATTAGACCAACAAGTCCAGTCTTGAAAAGCTAACAACTACTTTCCAAACACACCAACTTCCTTTTCCCTAAAACAAAGGCTGTAAAAGGGAAAGGAAAGTGAAGAAAGAAAGCTCATTCACATGCTTGCCAATTCTTCTGGCCAATTTGGGGTTTCCATAGTTAAGCTTGCCAGTTATATATGCATCTTTTGCTTAAAAAAAAAAAGATAAAAGGAGAAGGGATATAAAACACTGAATACCAAAACTAAACCATAAAGGTGCTAATCAAAAGGCAAAAAAAAATCCCAAGAAGATGAAATGGTCTAAACAAACACTTGAACGATAGTGTGTACACATACAAAACTACGTGCTGCCTCCAGCAAGGGAGATACAAACAGCCCTTCCCTTTCTCCCTCTTCTAAGTCACTCCAAGACTGACAATGACAAAGGCTCCTCAGTGGGTGGGCAGTGGAGGGGACTCAAACCTCTATGCCTCCCTCAAAGGGAGAGGAAAATGCAGCTGCATACACCCCCTGCCATGACCTAACTCTAGCTCCTGGTCACACTCAGGATCCTGGCTTTGGCTCCAGAACCACTGTGGACTGTCCATGGCTATCAAGAGTTTGGGGACCCTTCAACAAGGATTCCCACCCTGGCTGGAGTGTTGCCCCATAGACCGAAAGGTCCCAGGTTTGATTTCCCGTCAGGGCACACACCCAGGTTGTGGGTTTGATTCCTGTTTGGGGCATGTACCAGAAGGCAACCAATCAATGTTTCTCTTTCTCTCTCTCCTACTCTCTCTCTCAAAAGAAATGAAGAAACTGTACTCTGGTGAGGATATATTAAACAAAATCAGAAAGAAAAGAAAAACCAACAACACAAGGATTCACTACTACACATCCCTAACCAACAAGCAACCAGTACAGATTTAGAGTCAAAAGGTCAGAACATTCAAGAGAGAACATACGGAAAAGCTCCCAGATAAAAGCTCCACCCCTCCTTTACTGAACAACAAGAGTTCTCAATGAGATCAGTTGTGAGCTGCATCATCATTTGTTCCTAATAAAGTTCATAAGTTGACAAATGATTTTTTTAAAGCAAAGAGTCTCCCTCTGTAATAAAATATATTTCCCCCCATGTGTTCACTTAGTGCCCCCTACAGGCCATACCTTGCTCTGAGTAGTCAGGATAGAGAAAAAGAAAAGGTGGCTTCCAGTGAGAGAAAACAGGCATTGAACCGGCAGACTAATGAATAATATGACTTTAGTAGTGATCACACTATGAAGAAAACAAACTGGATAGGGTAATGGGGTAGAGAATGAGAAGGGCAGAGAATGATTTCTTTTGGATAAGGTGAGGGAAGGCTTCCAAGCAGGTAACACCTAGTTGAGAAAAAGTCACGTGTGGAAAGAGTTATCTAGGGAGAGGAAAAGACCCAGTCTAAAAGGCACAGGGTGGAAACCAATTGTTGAGTAAAATCAAAGTACAGGGTAGATAACAGAAGAGCAGTAGGTGCTAACTGGAGAGCAAGGGAGCCCATGGGGAATTCCTAAACAATACAAAAGGGGACAGCACCTGTTGTCATGTCCAGGGCTTTTCCTTTCCTACCGTAGCAGTAAGAGAGCCAAGAACCTCTGGCTTCCTGTTGGGCCTCCTCTGTCCCCATTCTCAGGCCTGGACCTTTGCTTGGGTTATTCCTCCCTCTCTAGAAATGACTTTCTTGCTCCTTCTTATATTGTTTCCATCCAGCTGAAGTTTCCTCACCGAAATCTCACCTCCTCCAGTGTTCCTGCTAGGTCCAGGATTCCTGAAAGCCCAGAGTACTTACTAATTTTTCCTAAGCAAATATTCGCTGTCCACCTACTAAAAGGTCAGGTATTATCCGGGTTCTGGGGGTACAGCGGTAAACAGACATAGGTCCCACCATCAAAGGGCTCAGTTTGGTCTCCCAGAGAGAGGAGTTGGTAAACAAACAGTCTCTATACAATGGGGTAACTGTAACAATAAAGGTTCATCTGACTTTTCATCAGATAACTGCTTCTAATAGTGACTTAACTCTTCTGTGGGTGTCTATGATGTCATCTGTCCCTCTTCCCAGAACGTCTAGGAAGTCTAGTTTCTACCTGTTGCTCTAAAGGCAGTCCTAGTTTGGAAAATGAATTCACCCTGCCCATCCTGGTCAAGCCTCCAGTTCTGAACCTGGCTCTTCCGAGTCCACCGTGCCTATGGCCTGGCTTACATCCTCACCGCCTCTACCACACCTCCCTGTACCAAACCTTCATCTCCTGTTACCAGGACCCACTGTCACCTCTGCCTTCTGTCTGGTCACCCTGTGCTACCCAAGCTTAGTCCAAGAAAGGCATTCGATACACGCTTGTTAAAACAAAGAAATAAAGATGATGTCTGTCCAACTGTACCAGCTTTCCTGGAAGCTTTGCCCTCCCTGCTCAGAATTCCTAGTCCTCACTATCACTTCATAATCAGTTAGGGTGCTAGGCAATAGGATTTTAAAATTACTTCTAGTATTATTAAATTAGGTCATCGTCTCTAAGAATATTATAAGCATGCTGAAAACAGTAGCCATAACTTTATAAACTATATTGTAAAGAAATAAGCCTGAGATTTTAACAATCATATCAAGATTTATTAAAACAATTAAATGTCCCCTTCAAAGCAATTATCTCAATGTGACTATACTATATGTCACATTTTCTTGGCTCAGTCTGGGACCTCTTCTTTTTTCAAAATGCACCAGTGCCAGGGCCTTTTTTCAGTATCTGCTTTTCAGAAGCAGTGCTGATGAAGACTGTGTCAGTTCTAGAGGACCAACCTAGAAAGAAAGTACAGAGTCGCACCTTGAACCCTTTCCTGACACTGCCTTCGCACAGCAGACCCTCACTGACCCTGAACGCATGAGCCGGGGGGGGTGGGGAAGTCCTGGGGCAGGCCACTCATCTGCTCTGGCTCACACATGTGCAAGAGGGAACTGGGCTAGATGATGACAGGTTCCTTCCAGCCCTAACGTTTAATGGTGGCTTTGGAAAACAAAATCCAACTTCAACAAAAGAATAATTTGGGAATTACCATATGGGACAAGTATCAAGTATCTACTTTTTCATTGTTAATTACAAAAGAGTTAATGCCAGTAATGCAGTGATGGAAGAAAAAAGCAATGAAGGAAATGCTTCCAAGGTCGGAAGGAACTTTCAGTGTGGTAATGGGCTCCAGGAAGGACACATGTAGGGTATAATTAGCTAGGGCTTTGTCCATGTGACTAAAAACTTGAGAACACTTAAGAGGAAAGGAAGGTGAAGGCACAAGGCATCAAAGACAAGGCACTGTACTGGATTAAGAGAGAAAGTTTTAGAAGGGAAATATCCATACATTGTGTGTTCATGTAGCAAAAAATCCATTTTGAGACTAATGGCATCTCAAAGAAAGAAAGTAGGATAACTTATTTGTCTTTTATTTAGGGAGGGATTGGTAATATAGAAACTACTACAAGCATTAGGCTTCATTGAATTCTGTCTTTTCATCTGAATATGAAGGATAATGTAGCATACTACAACTTCCACTTAATAAGTGAATTTTTTCCTTCATGGTGTTGTTTGTTCTTTGTTAATATTTTTACTGAAGTAATTTAACACACAGCAAGAGAGACTTTCTAAAAATTTTTAGCTTATAATCAGAACTGGTATCATCAAGATATCACTGACTGGTCCCTTCCTACTGTTCAATTAGCAAATATTTATTTAGCACATACAATGTGCCAAGCACTGGGGACCCTGAAAGGAAACAAGAAAACACACACTGACTTAGTCCTGTCCTTACATAGCTAATGGTGCAGGCGGAGAAAGAGACATTCATTAGAGAAAAACTCATACAAATGCCCACTAAGGCTGTAATCAGTGCTGTAAGGGGCACAAGTTCCCGAGAGTGCATGTGGGGGGGATCGGCCAGGGAGGGAAGGAGGGTATTCTAGAAAAGGTTACAATTAAACTGCGACAGAAGGAAGAAAGAGCTAACTCGGTGTGGGGGTGGCAGAAGCAGTCTGAGCAGAAGGAACCCCATGGGCAAAGGCTGAGCCGGGAGACACCTGGCTGTTGAGGAACTGAAATGAGATCAGTGTGGCCAGATCAGAGAGCCCAAGGAAGGGAAGTTAAGAGATGAGACTGGGATAGCAGATGGGGCCAGCCCACCCATGGCCCTGCGGGCCCCATGGAGAATGCCCCCCAATGGGTTTAAGTGGGAAGAACATTAGATTTCTATTTCAGAAAGGTCACTGACTGCAGAGAACAGAGCATGTGTGAAAGAAGCTCAGATGAAGCTGTCCATGTACACACATACTGCTGGTTCTGCTGACTTGACTGGTACCAGTCAAGGTCACACTCATTATGTGAACAGAGAGATTTCAATATAAAGAATTCTTAACTAGGTATAAAGTTACAAACTAGTCTCTGAAAAGTCAGAAAGAGAGAACACACTAATGTACTGCAGGACAGCAGCTGCCCTAGTGCGGGAGAACAATGGGAAGAGAGAGGCTATGGGCCTCTGAGCAGGGGGCTTAGTCGGGTACCAATGCCTAAGGGGTGCAATGAAGCTGGTCTCGCAAAGATTGGAAAATAGATTCAGCTGCTGTGGCAAAGAAGTACTGCTCAAGCGACTCTCACGGGAAGAGGGAGCAAACTCCTTCTTCCCTCCCTGGTCCCGTAGTCACCTGCTCACACCCCCTGTTGGCACGGCCTCTCAAAGAGCCAGGTGGCAACCAAAAGTGTGGTTGGTAGAATCCCAGCTTCAACACCACAAACCAGCATAGAACGGTGGGCTTGGAGCTGAGAAACAAACACTTAATAACCGATAAATAGCTCACACACACAGACACACAAATGTGCCTAACAAAGCGTTCACCAGTCACTGTTCTTTTCCAGCATGGCCGACGATCCACTCCCTAATCAGATATATCAAATCTAGGGCAACAGTGATGATAAGACACACTAATATTTTAGGTACCATTAAGAAAAACTGCAGCCAATTAAAGTGACTCAATGCCAAGTCTCCATGAATTGTAAAATACATTCTTTTTCAAATATGTTAAAAGGTGAAGAAAAAAATATATACCTTAGAACTGGTAAAACAGCTAGAAAAATACAATAGAAATAAATATACAGAAAAAAGGCTAAATATTCTTTAGTAATGGGTCAAATTTAGTCAAAACAAGTCATTTCTGTAGAAAATTATTACTGAGGAAACACCCAGAAAAAAGGAAAATACTGAAAACCAGGAGTTCCAAGGGAGACCTGCTTTATTCAATTTTTTCTTTTAAAAACTTACTACTTTGAGGTAACTGTAGATTCACATGCAGTTTTAGGACGTAACACAAAGAGGTCCTGTATACCTTGTCATTCAACAGCACAGTATCACAACCAGGAAATCCCCGTGATCCAGACTACGCAGGGTTCATCTGTTAAATATACTGGTTTGTGTGCATGTGTGTTTAGTTCTACGCGACTTACGTGTAAATCTGTGGAAGATACAAAACGGTTCCACTGCAAGGATCCCTTGTGCTCCCCTTTCGTACTCAAAGCCATCTTTCGCCTCCACCAGTACAACGCCTATGGATGTTATCTCGTAAGGAAAGAGCTTATATATTATTCCATCATTATTTGTCATGTGAACGACAGTCTTTGTTTCCATATTTAAAAGTGATTAAATAAGATTTCTCAGTTGGCTTTGGGTTAGCTATTCCTTTACAGCAGCACACGGCAAAACAGGTGAAGCTCTCTCCAAATAAGAAAATCTTATTTTTCAACTAAGAGATGGCATCTTTCCTAATCCCATCATTGTACTTGCTCGGTCTCTTACCACCTCCTCCTTAATTACTGCAACACTGAGTGGTAGCTGCTATGATTATCGGTGTGACTGTTATTAGCCTGGTTATGTCTCCTATGATCCAGTTTTGTCACCCTCTGATACAGAGTAGCGAGAGTGAGCTTCATAAAAATAAAGTACAAACATGTCATTTGTTTGTTTAAAATCCCTCCGTAGCTTTCCAGACCAAACCTCATCTCCTTAGCCTGCCATTCGAGGATCTTCATGGCCCAGCACCCACTTGCTGTCCAGCATCTCCAGGTCCAGGTCAGAAAGAGACTAGTCCCCTAGGCCACTGCTCATGCCTTCCAGACTCAGGGGGCTGCCTCCTCCATGAAGACTTCCCTGATGGCTCTTCACTGTAGGTTTTGTGGCCCTTCACTGTGCAGACATTTTTTTTTTTAATTGTGAAAAATACACACGGCCTGAAATTCACCATTTTAACGGTCTTTAAGTGTACAAGTCTGTGGCATTAAGTACATTATTCAATTTTAATACAATTATTCTAGATGCAGCAGGCATTGAAGTACAAACAATTTTCTATGAGAGGCATGAGAATATCAGATGTTACAAATTAGAGAAGACAGGATGTAAAGTCTCATTTACTAGGAAGGGTTAAGCTATTGTTAATAGTTAAAACCCAAAATGTCCAGTATAGTGGCCACGAGTTACCTGTGGCAATTTAAGTTAAGAAAAATTTAAAAGTCAGTTACTCAGTTACACCAATTCCATTTCAAATGTTCAACAGCCATGTGTGGCACTGGACAGCACGGGTACAGACTATCTCTGTCATCACAGAAAGGTCTACTAGACAGCGCTGTTTAAGACTATTTAAGAAAGAAGAAATACCCAAATGGTGAAAGGCAAAGCATTAAGGCAGGAGCAAAGCCGCAGCTACAAGGGAAGCTGATGCATGCTGCAAGCATGTAGAAACTCAGCCCAGTGAGACCACAACCTTGGCCTGGGTCCATACCCAAAGGCCATAAAAACTCCAAGTTAATCTGTTCCCAAAGGTATACTTGTAAAAAAATAACAAGTGCTGGCAATAAGGATGCCAGTAAGAGTGCTAACTGCAGTTTGTACAGAGGCTAAGAATGGAATGGCTAAGAGGGTAGGGGCATTAAGAGGCCAATAAGGCCTCTCCAACAAAGGCAGCATTCAGTCTTAAACACAGACCTCAGTTAGGGGGACAGGGTGGACAGGACATTCCAGGCAGGGGCTGAGGTCACAGAGCTGGTAGGTGGTAATGCCAAGATTCAAGGTTGGTTTCCTAATGATCTTGAACCACTCTACTAAACCCATAAAACTGCAAAAGCATGATGTTTTGTAGCACTGGTGGACAGAGCCTTAAGCAAAGCTAGGAAAGTTACATGAGATAAGCCTAAGATAACTTTAAGATAAGCAAGAGCCAATACAAAGGGCTTTGTCTTGCAGGCTAAATTTGGACTTTAACTTGGTGAGGAAACACTAAAGAAATCTACTAATCAAAGTAATTAAACAACCAAATTTGCTATCTAGAAAGCTAACCTTTGAAGTGAAAGCTATCTGGCAGGAGGAGAGATAGACAAAAAGATGAGTTAGGCTTCAGCACACAGAGAGCGAGAGGGGGAGAGGGGGAG
>VMDR010007306.1:0-30816 GCA_007922815.1 Macrotus californicus | reverse complement strand
GTTAGGCTGGGAGCTGCCAGGCCTCCTTTGGCTGCTCTGCAGGGAGAGCCTGTCAGACTAAGCAAAGCACAAGCAAGCTCAAAGCAAGCAAAGCCTATCAATATAGAGAAGGGTGGAGTCCCAGGCTTCCTAGTAACACAGGCCAGTAAATTCCTCTTTTGGTTTAAAGGTTTGAGCTAGGTTTAGATTGCTTACAACTCAGGGACCTACAATAACTCTGAAGTAAGGACTACATATGACATACATAAAGCTTCAGGCACGGAGTTTTCTAACTATCAAATACTCCATACAGGTGGTGTTCTTAGTACTATTAGAATAGTTCAGGCAGGAGCCCTAGCTGGTGTGGCTCAGTGGATTGAGTGCTGGTCCGTGAACCAAAGAGTCTCCAGTTTGATTCCTGGTCTAGGGCACATGCCTGGGTTGCAGGCCAGGTCCCCAGTGGTGGGCGCGTGAGAGGCAACCACACACTGATGTTTCTCTTCCTCTCTTTCTCCTTCCCTCCCTAAAAATATAAAAATAATTTAAAAATGTGCAAAGTAACATTTAAAAAATAGCTCAGGCAAGAGAAAAGGACTTGAAGTAAGATATGAGTAATGAGAATAATAGGAAAGATGAGATCTCAGAAATATATTCAGGAAACAGCATTAAAAGAGCTTACTGACAGACCAAATGTGGGAAGTTAGAGAAAAAAGTGTGACACAGTCATTTCTTTCGTTCTTTTAATTTTATTGATTTATTTGAGATAGGGAGAGAGAGAAACAAACATCGATTTGTTGTTCCACTTATTCATTGGCTGCTTCTTGTATGTGCTCTGACCAGGGATCAAACCTACAACCTTGGCAAACTGGGATGATGCTCTAACCGATGGAGCTATCCGGCCAGGGCAACACAGTCATTTTCAACAGGAATGACTTAGCCCTACCTCCCAGGGGACACCTGCTAATGTGTGAAGAAGACATCTGATTACCATGACTAGGGGGCCGGGGTCCTACGGGCATACAGTGGGCAGAGGACACAAATGCTGCTAATCACCCTACAGTACACAGGACAGATCCCCCAAACAAAGAACTATCCAGCCCCAAATGTCAGTTCTGAAACTGAGAAACTCTGGTCTGGGCTAATTTCCAGGTGCCTGGACTAGACCAGGGTGACTGGTAAAGAATGTGCTATTAATTAAGAGACAGCACAAGGAAGGAAGAATACAGATCTGGGGCCAGGAGAAGGAGGCTAAGAAGATAATGAGTTCAGTTTTGGATGTGATAAAACGTGTGTGCCCTTGGGGCAGTCAGATAAAGATATTGAGTAAGGGCTTGAAAACTTATCAGAGGAACAGTGGAGCTGGTGGTAACAAGACTCAAGAGTCTTAAGAGAGCAGAGATGGGAGCCCAAGACCTGGGAATAATGACTTTATCCAGGTAGCCTGAAGAAAGGATGGCAAATGACAGATCTAGAACATAAATCTCAGCAAAGCACAACATAAAAAATAATTCTATCTTCTTCATAACTTAACTAAGTTCTAGGAAAGATGGGTATCAAATGTTTGTTAGCAACGGACTATCTCCACTGCCAGGGAAGAGGAATACTTAGAAAGTGTTAGCTCTAGACCAGAGATTTTCAACCTTTTTCATGTCATGGCACACATAAACTAATTACTAAAATTCTGTATTGTATTTATTGCTGATCTGACCAAAAAAAAATAGGTTAATTTTGATTCATTCACACTGGACAGCTATTGTGTTGGCTGTGGTCATTTTTTAATCTGACAGTCGAAAGGAAAAGAGGTCAGTGTCCCTGACTAAATAGTCAGTCACTGCATGTTTTAAAAGTTCTTGCGGCACACTCGTTGCTCTAGATTCATCTACCTGTTTTAACCCCTAAGAGCGACGCATAAAAAATGTTACAGAAAATAATTGTGACCAAAGTAGTAACAGTTCTCAATGAACCTGAAAGTGGAAATTGATACATAAATTCCCTTACCAATTTTAAGCAAAGACTCCCCAAAGTCACATACCTTCAAAGGTATTTTATAAAGGTCAAACTCTGTACACCCCACAAACATTAACAGACCTGCTGGGGAGGAGGCTGCCTCTGGATGTGATGGAGAACAGTCATCAACGCCTATGTTCCCACGTGTGTCACAGAGGACAGAGCACCTTCATGTCCACTGTCTCATCTCACTTGACTATTGGGTTTGTGGAGCAAAACTGCGACAACCGATACTGCCATCTCTGTTTTATAGTTGAAGAAACCATCCTGAAGATCTAATGTGATTTGCCAATGCTTACACATCTAATCAATAGTAGGAAGAGATGAAATACGCAGGAACATCCACAGGATCCAACCTGCCCCTGCCTACTGTATGAAAATTAGGGGATGGTCCAAGAATAACAACAACAGTTAACAATCACGTGCTTTATATGTATGTTCTCTAATCCTCCAACGATGAAGCTGAAACTATTACCCACATCTTATAGGTGAGAAAACTGAAGTCCAGAGATTTTAAGTACATGACACAGTTTTTACACACAGTAACAGGTGGAGCTGAGGCTTGAACTCAGGGTTGTCTGATGCTAAAGCCCAAGTTCTTAATTTACTCTACTGAATTTTCCATGTTGTTTTGGTTACATAAAGATTTGGGCTTTTTCAATGGCTAGCTAGCTAGCTAGCTGACTCCACCCAGAAAGGCTGGAAGAAAGGAAAGCTAGTTTTATTTATTGTGCTCTTACTCTCTATAGTCACACCTCGGCATGCATCGCATCTGGATGAGAAGAAAATGTTTCAGCACTTGTCGCTTGCTCAGTACGCAGTTTTGGCACTCCTCACGAGTTCCGGAACAAATGAACATGATTTCAAGGGAAAGGGGAAGGTGAAAGCTATCAAGAAAAGTCTCTGCACTGGAGAAACCAGTGGGAAAGTGAACGTTCTAAAGGAAGGCTGCCCCCAGAACGAGCTGCTGTCGGCTCTGATGAGAATAAACTTGACTCTCTATGCCGACTACCCAAATTTTGAAGTCTTACCAACAGGAGACGAGAGACAGTGACATGAAATGGCTGACATGCTGAAAGAGAAACTAGCATGGGATACGTTGTCCATCTGGCTTGGATGCCAAGAAAAAACAAAATGAACAAGAGATGGGCACATTGTTACTTCACTAAAAACGTGAAGGTACTTTCACATGCAGCTGAAACACAATGTCAAGTCTGCAAGGGCAGAGCCTTCTCAACGCCAAAGTCACAGGACAAACAAGGGCCTGCCTTTCCCCTCTCCCCTTTGCAAGCCTCTCTCATCTACAAAGAATTCAAAACACATGTAAAAATAAGTATTCAGTGCTTGAATTACTTTTTGGATGCAGACGTGACACTTCTGTCATTTTTCTATTCTCAAAAACAATAAAGCTTCTGGTGTAATTTTTAGAAAGTTTTTAATATTAAAGATTTAGTACATATTACAAACAAAAAAAACATGTACCCACTACTCAGTTAAAACACGGAACATTTCCAGGACCAAGAGCCCCCTCGTGCTCCTCTGCGAGCCCATCTTTTCCGACCCTACAAGGTTACTATTCCTCAAATGAACGCTTACCACTCCCTTGCTCTGCAACACATAATGCTTTATCACCTAAACAATTTATCTTTCACTTTATACATTTTGATCTTTATAAATGGAATCATACAATAATTGAGCACTGAACAACACAGGGGGCTAAGGGTCCCAAACCCATGTACCTTCAAAAAATCTGTGTTTAACTTCTGACTCCCCCAAAACTTAACTACTAACAGCCTACTGCTGACTGGAAGCCTTACTGAAAAGAGATAGCCCATTAACACATATTTTTCTATGTTAAATGTATTAGTTACTGCGTTCTTATAATAAAGTAAGCTAGAGAAAATAAAATGTTAAGAAAATCATAGGTAATAAAAATACATTTACAGATTTATTGAAGAAAATGTGCATGTAAGTGGATCTGCACAATTCAAACCGTGTTAAGGGTCAACTGTATTTTTCTTTTCTATGATTTGCTTTTCTCACTCAACACTGTTCTTGAAATTCATTTATGTTGTGTTACATTTCATTCATGTAAACGCTGTAGAGTTCTACTGTTAATATCCCACAATGTATGTACCCGTTCTCCTTCTGGACACTCCGGTCTCCAACCTGCACTGCTTCACTGCACTGTAACTGTGACACCCTGGTACGTATCTCCACGTGAGCCCATGCACACAGTTCTTCAGCAGGGTGGGTCTGTGCCTACAACTCAACCCGCTGGGTTACAGGGTGTCCGCGTTTTCCGAGTTTACCGGTCATAGCCACACTGTTCCTGAAGTGGTTACTACAATTTACCCTCCCACCAGAAGAGTACAAAAATTTTCGTTGAGCCCTGACCAGTGTGGCTCAGTTTGCTGGGCATCGCTCCGCAAAGCAAAAGGTGGCCAGTTCAATTCCCAGTCAAGGCACATGCCTGAGTTGTGGGTTCCATCCCCAGAAGGGGCATATACGAGAGGTAAGCGATGGATGTTTCTCTCTCACATCGAAGTTTCTCTCCCTCTTTTTCTCCTTCCTTTCACTTCTCTAAAAATAAATAAATAAAATCTTAAAAAACATTCTCACTGAACATAAGAATTCCCACATGCTCAACCAATCCTTGGTATTTTCAAATCTTTTAATGTTTGCTAATTTGATGAGTATAAAATGGTATCTCATTGTAGTTTAGCGTGCATTTCCTTGATTACTAATTAAATTGAAAATTTTTTCACTATATTTATTGGCAATTTGGATTCTCTTTACTGTGAAATTCTTATTTCATTTCTTTATTTTTTCAACTAGGTCTTTTTCTTATTGATTTGTAGTTCTTTATGTATTCTAGGTACAAATTCTTTGTTGATCATATATGCCGAAAATATTTTTCCTAGTTTCTTTCTCACTTTCATTATACTGTCATATGATAAATATAAATTCTTAACTATAAGGAATATGAATGTATCAACTTCCATTCACAATTTTTGCTTTTTGTATCATGTTTAAAACATCCCTCTCCCAAGTTCATAAATATTCTCCTATATTTGTTTCTAGAAGTATTAAATCATTTCATATTTATCTGAATCTATTTGGTATTGTTTTTGTAAATGGTGTCTGACTGATCCTTAGAGAGGGAAAATGATCATGTGAAGACAGAGGCAAAAACTGGAGTGACCCGGCCACAAGCCAAGGACCACCTAGGGAGAGACAAGGACAGACTCTGCCCTGTCGTCTTCTCCAGGGAGCCTGGCCCTGCCAACACCTTGATTTTGGACTTCTAACCTCCAGAACTGTAAGAATACAAATTTCTGATGTTACAAGTAACCCACTCTGGTATTTGGTTATGGCAGCCCCAGGAGACCAATACAATCAGATGGAACATCCAGCATCGTTTGTTGAAAAGTCTCTCCTTTTCCCTATTAAGCTGCAGTGCCATTTGTCCTCTCTCTCCACGGATCGATTGGCAAGGCCAGTTCTATCACAGGGTCCACATACACACGATCATCTGAGTCTAGGACTTCCACTCTGACCCCCTGGTCCATCCCCGTCCCTGCGTCTATACCACATTGCCTTCACCTGTGGAATAAACCTGAAGTTAACATCATCATCAAGATTACTGTATGCTGGGCAAAGTGCCCTTTGCTGTATGTTTGTACATTGTTATTTTTTAATTTAATTTTTTAATAAATAATAAAATTAAATAGTGCTGTTTAGTAAGATAGAAATGCATCAGTACGTTCAAAATAACAACTGCCACGAGTCTTGTAGTACCAACAATTTCACTGGGTAAGTGAAAATAAAGATTAGAAAACAACTATATATTTTTTTTGCCCATTTCAGTGAACTGTTGGTATCCTACAAAAACTCAGCAATTGGCCACTTATTAAAAATAGAAAAAGCAGGAGCAGCGGCGGCCAAGAGAACAACAGCAGGTGATGTAAGTGATGCACAGCTTCTTGTTAGCCACAGGCAGCTCTGGTTCAGCTGCACTCCACGTTACCATGCAGAAAGAGTGGTGCAAGCACTAAATCCCAAGTTCCATCAATTGCTCTGCAACCCATAAAATTTACTCAAGTGAGTCACTTGGTAGCATATTCCGAATACAAGTGGGACAGAGGAAGCATAAGGACAGGTCAACAGCCTGGGCTCCGCTAGTCTCTGGGAAGCAAGTGGCAGTAGAAGAATCTGGAAGGCCGGCCCTGGACACTGGCCACAGCATCCCAACAAGGAGGAAAAGAATTGAACCTGTCTGTCCATTTCATCCTAATGGTCTGTGAATAAATACTAGACCCTTACATCTTACAGAACTGACAGAAATTTGCAGGTACATAAAAAGGCCCTGCCCCTATACCTTCTCTAATAATTAAATAAAGAACCCACAGAGTCTAAATCCAGTACAGACGGCTTATAAAATACATAAGACGGCCCTGGCCAGGTGGTTCAGTTGGTTAGAGCATCATCCTGATGCACCAGGGTTGGGGGTTTGATCCCTGGTCAGGGCACATATTAAGAATCAATCAATAAGATGCATGAATGAGTAGAACAAGTCAATGTCCCTCTGTCTGTCTCTCCCCCCTTCCTCTCTCTCCCCCTCTAAAATCAAGAAGTTATATTTGTATCCTCTGAAAATTTAAGAGATATGGTAACATAAAAAGACACAGAGTTAAGTATTTTGCTCAAAACTTTGCAGTATAAAATGTTTCTTTTCTTTTGCCTTCTTTCTACTTCTTTGCTTTCTTTTTGATTCCTTGCATTAGTGAGGGGCTACTAGGGTGAGAAGTAGGGGCTAAAGAAGGCAATGTGCTATCTGGGTGGAAAGAGGGCGGGGAAACTGAGAGAGGAAGACAGAGTGAGAGAGGTGCACAATAAAAGGCAGTAAGCGACCAGACAGGGGTCCAAGTCGAGCACAGCCACCCGTCGCTCGCCTTGCCAACAAACGGCCCTTCTGAGTTCTAGATCGCTACGCCCTGCAGAAAGACAGAGCCAGACTTTCAGCGGCTCCTGAAGGTGCTTCTCTCGGCTGCATCTGCCTTGTGGCAGAACACGAAAACAAAACATCAAGTCGCAGAAGGCCTCACCATATGAGAACGTTCTCATGACTGAATCCAAGGTGAAATGAAATGAAGTGAGAAAGGAGAGGAGAAAGAGAAAAGAAGAGAAAAGAAAAAAAGAAACTGGGTCTCAAATTTTCCTCTTAAATACCGAACTTACTATAATTGTAAAGATTTTCCATAAGTGGTCTTCATCAAAGAGTTTATTGGACTATCTTCCCAATTCTGTTTAGTTCACTGCACACTTGTACATTTTTATGACATACCTGGAAGAGACTAAAGTGGAAAGCAAAGAGTACTCTCATGAAGCTGACTTCTGTTATGGAAGGGCAAATGGTGGGACATGGACTGATGGAAAGAGGAAACAGCCTGATGGGAATCCATGAAGGGGGCAAGCTAGATCCTGGGCAGTGGGGGAAACCTGGCATGTTGTGACATGTGAGGTCTTTGTGATGCACTAGTATCCTGACACCTGGCTGGGAAGCACCAATACCTTAGGACCAAAAAGTGATTTGTTTTGAGCTATTGGTTAAGTATATTAAACAACACTGTGAACACCAATAATTAGTTCTCTCTACTGCACTCAACAAGACAGGCTGGTAATCAGTAGGCAACCTTTTTTGAAACTTAGTAAGTTAATATCAACCTGCAATGCTGAATTGAAGCTCATTCAACACAGACCTTGGCCTCATCACAGTCTAAGGCAACAGACCTGATGTTTTCCTCACTGAATTCCAAAGTGTGTTAAATCAAAATGTTAGTGAAAACCTGGACAAGCAGAAAGGGGCTAGCAAGAAGAGACAGTGCGAGTGGGCAGGAAAGACAGATGGAAACAATGGTGGCAGGCTGTAACTTCCGAGATGCACAACAGTACAGACTTTCAGACCAATCACTGGTAATCAGAAGAGCAGAGTTGTCTCTGATCTGCAATGACCCCCTCTACTCAGCACCTTCCAGTTCCTGCAGCAGGAAATATACACATAGGCCCCTCCAACAAATCTACAGAACTTGAGATCCACTGGGCCAGTGACAGGGAGGGAACATTCTGGTCTTCACAAAGCCATGA
Organism: Macrotus californicus; assembly: GCA_007922815.1. Taxonomy (NCBI): domain Eukaryota; kingdom Metazoa; phylum Chordata; class Mammalia; order Chiroptera; family Phyllostomidae; genus Macrotus; species Macrotus californicus. The sequence continues at coordinate 22,683 of VMDR010007306.1, read as the reverse complement.
GGATGACTATCCAACACCGTGGGCTACGCATCTCCAAAGTGGGAAACAAGTTAATCACTATCTTGAGACAACACATAAATCTGGTTAATCAATGGATCATCATCCTCTTGAAAGAGCCTCCCCTTTGCTAGAGTTTTCAAGCATCTCCCCTTATCGCACATGAGTTTATATATACACACATACTAATGGCTAGCCAGTAATGGCTTATTTACATTCCTTCACAGTAGAAGAAAATCACAATCTATTTGAAATTACAATACTCTAAAAAAATTGTTTGATTCTTTCAAATGTGAAAGGTAAAAAGTGGAAACATTCTTGTGTTAAAACTTGTAATAGGAAGGTGGTCATTTGTAAAATAGGTCTGCCAGAAAAAAACAAAATAAAAGCCATTCAGAGATTTAAAAGCTTATGTTTGTTTTCAAAGCAGCATTTAAAGCTGGGTATACAAGAATATATGCATCAAATTAAATGACTTTAAGATAAAATAAATAGGAATTCTCTGACTTTCAAAATCCATGAGGAAGTTTTCAAAACTCCCCATACAATATTTTCTTGGCTTATACTACTTGAGACAAAGTAACTTGACAATTCCTAGTGATTAGATTGCATATATGATCCTTTCAAACTTAGGCAAAATTCATCCGACTATTCTAAAATTGTATTATTTGGACATGGGCAAATTTCCAGATTAAAAAAATAACGTTATTAGACAAACACTTGAGTAGATATAAATCTGGAATTATCCAATACTTCATATTCCATATTGCTCAAGTTCCAGCTGTATTTAGCAAAGCATTTCAGACAAGTGTTCCTCATTCTCTATTTTCCACATCATTCTAACAGGCTGACAAATCCACTAAAAAGGAAAACTTCATGATAGTAAGGTAATCAATTGTTTTTTAAAGTTTCTAAAGCATAAGTATGCAAAATGTATGCAAGGCAATTTTAAGATTTATAAAAGCTAAAAACAATAACTTAAATGTCCATTGGCAAAAGCTAGTATTTACTGAGTGCTTGCTACATGTCACGTGCAAGTGTGATAAACCCTCTACAAGTCTGAAAACATTTCCATTAGACAGGGCCTAGTAACACCTCCCATCCACAGATAAAGAAACTGTGACACAATGAGGTTGAATAAAATCTCATATTGCTGGTAGAGCTGGAATACGAATTTATAGCTCAAGCTCCCACCACCATATTCCACTGTCTCTCACTGAGAGGGAGCTTAAAGAAACAAAGGCACCTCCAAACCCCCCCACGCCACGCAGCAATGCAGCGAGGCAAGCACTGTGCCTTTGATTGCCGAGCACTGTAACTCCTGGGAACGCAGTGTGCCCAGCACATTATAAATACTCAATATAATCTTTTATATGTATATGGTACATATACATAGATATTTGCATACACATACATCAAATGCCTGAAAGAATATGTCTTAGTTGTTACCAGTCACATCTCAAGGAAGCAGAATTGGAAGTGGGTGAATTAAAATGAGAAATGGGGGACTTCTTAAATTTTATGTACTTCTCATGATTTAAATGTTAGGCAAGAATATTACTTTTAAAGTTCCTTTTAAGTTTTGAAACAATCTCAAACTTATAGAAAAACTGCAGGTATGGTATAAAGACCTTTTCCTCCCAGAATCATTGAGTAAGTTGTCAACCTAATGCTTCATCACCCCAAATACTATAATGTGTACATTCCTTAAAAAATAAAATCAAATCTCTTATGCAACTATACTACAACCACCAAAATCAGAACATTAACATGGGTACATTACAATACCACTTAATCCTCAGGCTGCATTCAAGTTTCACCACTTGTCCCAGCAATGGTCTTGATAGCCAAAGCCCCCAGGTCAGTCACCTGTGGTATTAGCTGACCTGCCTCTTCCTCAGTCTCCCTCAGTTTGAAAAAGTTCCAGTCTTGCTTTGACTTGCATGACCTTGAAACTTCTGAAGTTGATCGCAGGCCATTTAATTTGTAGACTGTCCCTTAAATTGGGCTTGTCTGTTGTTTCCTCATGATTAGATTCAGGTCATGCACCTGGGCCTGAATATCACCCAAGTGATGAGAGTTGTGTTCTCGCTGCATCCTATCAAGTGATACAATTTCAGTTTGTCCCTCTGCTGGTGATCACTTAGACCACTTGGTTAAGGTGGTGTCTGCCAGACTTTCCCACCGTAAAATCACTCTTTTCCTTCCTTTGTTTTCAATAGGTATTTTTCAGGACGGTACTTTTAAATTTAAATAACCCATTCTTCAAACTCTGACTTTATTCATGAGTTCACACATATGTTTTATTGTGAAGTAGGTGAGGTTGTGTGGTGTCCCTCAGTTTTCTCTCTTTTTTTTTATTTTAAAAAAGATTTTATTTATGTATTAGAGAAAGGGAGGGCGAAAGAGAGGGAGAGAAACATCAACGTGTGGTTGCCTCTTATATGCCCCCAGCCAGGGACCTGGCCCATAACCCAGGCCTGTGCCCTAACTGGGAATCAAACCGGCGACCCTTTGGTTCTCAGGCTGGCACTCGATCCACTGAGCCACACCAGCCAGGGCTCAGTTTTCTCTTTTACTTAACAGGTTTTAATCCATGACTATCACTTCTTAAATTCTGGTGATCAAATTATCCCAGATTTGGCCAGTGGGAACCTCTTCAAACTGGCTTCTGTGTCCTTTTGACATGTATTCATGATTCTTTGAAGACGTCTTTGCTTTCAAACACATGATATTCCAGGTTCATCTTAAACTTTTCTGCTCTAATCCTATAAAAAGCCATTTCTCCAAGAAGCTGGGGCTCCCTTTTGGTTAAAAACTGGTATTCTGAAGTTAAGATCTAGGTACATGACGTACTATTGCGACTGGGGTACCGGAGCGCTCACCCTCTCTATGGACAGTGTTCAGAAATGCACGTATGCATGTGTATAAACACCCATGCGTGCACTGTACACCTGTACTATTTCTCTACTGTCAGTACTCATTAAAAAGTCATGAGTTCACACTAATCCTTCCGATTCCACCCTACCATCACGGGGTTCATTCGAGTTTTCTCTCTTTCAGTATTTACAGCTCCCCCGTCCAACAGTGAGGGGAGGGCTGCTGGCTCCCGTCACCCTTAGCACATGTATTTGATCAAACCTGTATCTAATCAATCTCTCAATGCTGCTGACGCCCCAGACCCACGTGGATGCCCGTCACACCTCTCTGTGGCTCTGATGAGCCACACCAAATCCACGCTTTCTGTGAAGGCCTCCTCAGTCTGACACTCCTGGCCAAGCCACCAATCTTCTCTGTCTACCTACCTGGCTTTGGAACAAAATTGTTCAGAAAGGAGACAGGAAGAGAAGAATAATACTTTTAAGAATTAAATGTCAATTATACATTTTTTAAAAAAGAGTATCCATTAAATTAGAACTGGTGATGATTTAGACAGCCAAACTAAAGTTCTCTTTTGTATCATCTATGAAGAACAGGTTTGTTAAGTAAATTAATAGTACACACAAGCTTGCAACCCAGTTGTTTAACCCACTTAAGAAAACTAATTGTTTTCAAGCACTTTAAAAATCACTGGGCATGTACTTGCCTTTAATTACTGTCTAATTACAAATAATTTCTATTTTCTTCATTATAGCTTTGATAACCCTCTATTTGATTACACTGTAAGTATTACTACTTAAACTGGATGTAGTTTAGATCCTTTTAAAAATGTCTCTTTATTAATCAATTTGGCTTTTTAAATAATCATCTGAGATAAAGTGCTTAGCCATTCAGTGGTTTCTCCTTTTTAGTTAATCTATCATGCTGCCCAAAACGGGAAATGCCTTCCCCTGGCCATGCAGGCCTGCCCCCAAGCCCTCCTGCTCTGCACACCAACACTCCTGCCTCTTTGTCCTCCGCTGTTCATTATGAATGCAGTGCCCAGAAGCCCCGTGGAGCCATCAGTTCCCATCACTCGAGCCCACATTTTATTTAAGACACTACATCTCACAAAACAGGGATTCACCCAATCAATTAACAAGTCTAGTCTGCACCGCATTTAAGGAGGTTTGCTCGGGAAGAGAACACACTCTAGAGTCACAGCCCCTAGTCCCCCCATTTCCTTGTTTATGTGGCCTCAGATCAGTTACTAGGCTTTGAAAACCCCATCTTTCAAAGGTCAAACCATCCTTCACCTCAGGTAGTGTGAGGACTAAAGAAGTAGTGGGAAGTACCTGCTATACAACGAGCATTTAATGAATATGAGTTCATGTCCAAACCCCTCTTCTCCCTGCCTCATGGGAAAACTCAGTATGATGCAGAGCAGTATTTTAAAATTTGGTCATACAGAGCCTCAGAGGGAACCCTCAGGAGAATATGCCTAAACTGTGTCTGCCCTATCACTGCCCCTAACCAAAACAAGGAGACTATTAAACAAAACAAACAAACAAACAAACAAAACCACCAGCAAGAGTTCCACAACCTAAAACGGAGCAACCAACTTTGCCTTTACCCAGGAGAATACGATCAGTATTTGGGGGATGGGGGATGGGGTGCAAATGAGGAATAAGCAGACTCTAATATCTACTTTGACTTTCAAATAAAGGTGCCAACTAGCCGTAGAGACCCCGGTTCGTCCTGGCCTGAGAGTGTTGGGACTACGGAAGGAACTATCTCAGTGCTGGGTTACCTGGTTTTTTGCCTACGAAGCTCTGTCAAGTACCAGTGATTAAATATTGGCATTTAATATCTGACAAAAGAAGATCATGTTATAGAAATCAATTAGAGGTAAGTAACTTTAAAAACCAAAGGTGTAAATAATGTAATGCATTATGGGCCATCCTAGCAGTGTTTTTAAAATGCCAATCCCTAATAGTGAACCAAGCAGAACTGCAAAAGCTCCAGCTGGTAAGACATTTCAAATGCACAGCCTTAACAAGTAACACAGGAGTGAATCTAAAAATTACCAGCAAATAATGCCAGATGAACTATTTGCCCTATATTTTCAATATATGAAATAGCTAAGCTTTTCTGGCATGTAAAATTATGTGGTTTTAGTGTACTGTTTCTTTTAATATCATGAAAATTTATTTACATCAAAGAGATGGAAGATATAGTGGCATTCCTTCCAAACTGCCTCAAGAGCAAAGCCAGGTATTAAAAGACTGCAAACAAAATGCTGATGGACCATGAATACACATGCTGTCTCTGCAAATAATCCTTTCTCTATAAAGGATAAAGTTGCCAACATGTTTCATTTGCAAAGCCTCTTCCAAATGGCCTGCAAGCAAAGGTCAAAGTGTCTCCCATGGGTTTGCAAAGGGCTAGACCCTGAGTGATATGTCAGAAGCCTCAGACACAGGTGGAAGGCACAGAGCCAGGGACTAAATTCCTCACCCAACAGAAGTCCAACTAGTGATCCAGAAGAGCCTATGTAACCTAAGACAGAGGGGGCTCTCCCCAGGACGAGAACACATTCCTGACTGTCAAACTAGGAACTGTAACCACCACCACCACCACTGCAGACACTACCAGTACTTCTGCAACAGGCAAAGCGGAAAGATCCCCCGCTTTTAGGTATCACACATCAGCCATGCTTTCATTCAGTCCCTCCACCCTCCAACTGGTAGACCAGCAGCTGCTCTGGCTCTTCTTTGTTTAATGGGGGAAGGACAGGTGAACAGAGAAGGTACTACAGCTCAGAGAATTCAGAGTGATTTGCATTTAAAGTTGTCTCTAATTGTGCAATACTCTTTGTTTCTTATTATAAAGGACATTCAGGTATGAGCATGGGAGGTAGGAAAAACTGAGAGTGTACACAAAGTACACTGTTGCCTAAAATATACTTATTTTAAGGGAGGGAACCAGACAGTCCACAGCTCCCTTCCACAACACCCTAAATATTTCTCCTAAAGGAATGGAGGTCCAGCAACTTCAGGAAGCTATTGCAAACCTAGTTGGCCTGGGAGACTTTTGTGTCTAGTTTCTTCCTAAGGCAGTGGAGTATATAGTGATCAAGCACACAAATTCAGTAGCCAAGTCTGTCCAGTCACTTCCTACCTGTGTGACCAGATACTTAACCTCTCTGCAGTTAGCGTACAGTCTCCACTGTGAAGACTGAGTATCATACGTCAGGCACTTCCAGCTGAGGGCCTGGTGTTCACCATAGGAGGCACACAGCAACTGGTATTGCCTTCTCCTTCTCACATACACGTATGTGTCAGTTCTCACCTCCTCTAATCCACACTTTCTTTCCCTATTCTTTCAGGCCATTTGCCTGACCCTGGTTTTATTTTATTCCCAACCCAGCCTGTACTTTTCTGAACATCCCCAGCATTCCCCAAAGGCTTCCCCCTCTGGTTATCTCACACTATCAATCTAGGCCAATCCTCAGTCAGACTCAGATGAATCCCAAGTAACTGCATTCTTCACTCTGACTTGCTGGGAAAGGCTGCACAGCCACAAATCACTGCGATTACAAATAAAGGATCTCTCCTCTCAGCTAAGCCCTTAGAGCTGGTAGATGATTCTTTGTTTTGTTTGTTTTTTTCCTTTGAAGTTTTTTTTTTCTTCCTTTGAAGGTGGGGGATGGAGGTCTTAATTCTCTAAATGTTTTCTCTTTCTTTTCACCCGGACTGCATTTCCTATTTTGCAGAGAGGAATGCCTTCTACTTAGAGGCGAATGTCTCCCTGGGGCAACTCCCGCAAATACCCTTCTCTCCATTTCCAAATTTACTCTCTCCTCTCCAAGGCTAACCTAACCTGTCATCTATGAGCAAATCTCTCCCCACTCAGTTCTCTTCCCGGACACACTCTCTCATGTTCAAGTCAAGTAACTGTATCAAATGCCTACTCAGGGTGCCAGGCTCACCTCGTGGATGTTGAAGATATAGTTTATCCTTGTGCTTCCAATGGTTACCTCTCTACCTGCTCCTTCCCCTTAGCCTTCTGATTCATGCTTTAGCATGAGAGTCCCACAAGGGGAGGGATTTTTATCTATTATGCTCACTGCTTTATTCCTAGAGACTACTAGCACAGCTCCTGGAACACACAAGGCACTCAAAAAATTTTGTTGAGTTAATTAAAGCCATCCTTGATTCATTTATTCATTCAACAAATGCTCAGAGCACTCACTGCGTGTGTCAGGTGCTGGGGTTACAGAGGTGAGCACACTTACTTCCTGTCTTAGAGCTACTCACTGTAATGACAAAGAGACCCAAGAGCCCACAGGGAGACCTCCCAACGTGGCAGACCACTGACAAGCAGGAGAAACAACGTGATGGGGCTGCTGGGCCCCCATGGAGACCCATGGACAGAGAGGGTGCACTGAGCTCTTCAAGGCCGAACCTAACTGCCCACTTTCACGGCTTATCTCAGCTGACCCCCTGAGGCAAGGGCCCTGATAACCATCCTTCACACTTCCCTAAACTCCTTCCCATGTGGGTTTCTCTTGCACCACCCCTTTTCCTGTTTCGTCACATCCCGTGAGGACACACTGGCAACCCTCTGGCCCAGACGACCTTCTCTACGTGTAAAAATCAATGTCTCCGAAACTTCTCTTGAGCTCCAGACCTGCATTCCCACCTGCCAAGTTGTAGTACATGTCCAGCAAACATCTAAAACATATCTCAAGCAAAACCACAGCCTCTCAGCCCCCATCCTCCCCTACTAGAGTTCAAACCCATGGAACACCTACCCTAACTCACAGCACCACTCACTCACGCAGCCTGCAACCGGTCCACAGCTCCACCCTCTTTCTCATCATGTCCAATGGGTCTCACATCAGAAGTCTCTAAATCTCGTTTTACTTTCTTTACTGTCATTGACTTAATTTACATTTTCCTGCTTTGATTGTCCGTCTCTTGTATCTTCCCCTCCATTAGACCCTGAACATGGAGATCAACTGAAGCAAGTTGATTTTTAAAAGCTGCTTTCTACAAGATAAATTCCGAATTTCTTAAGATATGAAACCCAAGCAACCTACCCACTCTCCTCTGGACAGCCTACACTTGGGTCCCACTAACATCACACCATTTCCCAGAGTCTCCTACTCCCTAACTTGGTTTTTGTTATTTCCTCTTTGTGAAATTCTAACAATAATGGGAACAGTAGCTTACATGGACTCCTTTAAATAAATTCTCACCTAATCCTCATAACTGGTCTTTGAGGTCGGTACTATTGTTAGTCCCCGGTTTCCCAGTGAGGAAGCTGAGGTGCACATCTATCACTTGGCCAACACGGGGCTGACCTAACCACACAGCTGCTTTGGGTTCAGAACCTTGGTTCTTGACCACTGCACTACACTCTCCCTGATGTACTCACCATCCCCTTCATCAAGCAACTCCTAATTATCCGTTAAGACCCAGCTCAAGTGCTTCTTTGGTAGAGTCTTCCCCAGGGCCCTAGACCTCCCTCTCCATCCTCTCAGCTGCCTTGGCATCATACTTCCATCTTTACTGCAGGCAGCCTCACTGGCCGTTGACATCAGTCAGTTTGAAGATAAAAGTCAGGCCTTTTTACTCTTTGTATTCTCAGCACTACACAGTGTAGTGCTGAGAATACACATAAATACTTATTAATAAACAAATTCTCCCTGTGTAGGACCTAGAGTATATCCTACTCAAACTCAGGTCTACCTGGTACGTTTAGTGCCGCCACACACTCTACACTGCTAAACCCACACTCTCACCTCTTCCTCTCCGCCCCAGGACCCTTGACGACGAAGAGTCAAAGACCTTGCTGCCATTGCCACAACCAGCTGATGGCATTATCACAGCCGGGGACAGGCCAGTGCTCCCCTTCAAAGAATCAAGTGTATCTAAGAAACACTTTTTCTGGATGAAAACAAGACAGAGGGGACATGTGATGTAGGGTGGCTAGATGTAAGAACTTTGTCACTTAAAATATGAGAGTGGGGTGGTGGACATAAAAATAAAAATGTACATACTATGACAGAACGCCTGCCATTATTCATAACCCATAAAGAGCCAACAGGCTGGCAAAACATAAATAAGTAACATTATTTAGTTCTGTGACCTTCTTGCCACTTTCACATAATCACCATGACTATATACCTCATTAAATCAGATAAACTTCGGTAGGTTCTACAACTTCTTAGCACATAACAAAGCTGACTTGTTTGTTCTTTTTTTCTTACATTGAAGTAGAATGGTTATCTGTTCATAGTATATTCAGAGGGAATAAAGTAATATTTTAAAAAGTGTGAATCACTGAAACCATCATCCCTGTAGTCAATAAATAAGAATGGAGGAGGGAGTTCCAGAACTTGAAGTTAGTTTATCCCTATGAGTGAGACTAATAAAAACCAGCAAGCACACAGTTAATGGCAATGCTAGGAGGTGGTCTATAATTAAGATGTGCTTCCCAAATGCTAAACTTCAGTACCTGTGCTCATCCATATTTCCTACGTAATGGTTTTCATAAAGCTATATTCAGTTTACTGAGATGTCTCTTATTATGATGCTTTTCTTTGAAATGATTATAATAAATGGTGGGTTGAAAATATGCCTTTATTTGGCATATTTAAAACTGGTAACTCATGTTGGACTCCAATACTGCTTTTGCATTGCTACAGTTCCCTCAGACCTAAGTCTCGGAAACACCATATTGAAGTGTCTGAAGGGACTTAGGAAACAGCTAACTCCAGCCTGCTTGACTGGGGGTAATTTTAGAAAGGAATAATTGAAACGGAAAGCTAACTATGCATTTCCACAAACTATGCCCAAAAACCAAAAACCTAGAACATTAAGATTTTATATATACACGTCGCTTAAGATTTCCAATGTCCATTAGCATCTTAAAGATGGTTACGTCCTATAGTAAGTAAAGACCCGTTTAATTCAGCTTAATCAGGAAAAGAACCTTTTATTTTTCCAGGCAAACCTATGAGTATCCTGTCAAACAGTGGGCAATGTGGAACTAATCAAATGTATTGATATATGTCTGAAAACAGAATGTCTTAATAGTGGAGACTCATCTTCATGAAACCTGGAAGAGGGGTGGGAAGCAATCCCTCTCCCCCAAAAAAGAAGACTATGGCAGTATTTTCTGTTGGGCTTTTCCAAGAAAAATATATAATCTGGTAAAAGGGTGTTTTCTACTTAAGTTTCTCTAAAATGTGGGAAATGCATATATATAACCTCCATTTCGCAATATGGATGGCCAGCTCCTTTTGATACATGCGGAATGCTTTGGACAGGAAGGATAAACATTCTGATCATCAAAAATATCCATCGCCCACATGCTGAAGTAAATTAACATTTTTTTAAAAAATCACATATATTTGGTTGGTGTGGTAACTGAGTAGACTGATAAATTTTATTTTCAAGACCAGCAAAACTAGAAATCATATCCTGGAATATGGCAACTTACTAGTTTTAAATCTTCTACAAATCTCAGTGAGACAATCCTTAATGAATCATTAGATCAATTTAGTGGGTTGGGATAATCAGCTCTTTTGGTTTTTGTTTGTTTTACACAATGGACTTGAATAGAATGTAACAAAATATATCACACACAGTATCAGAAGGTAAATACTTTCGTGTCGGTATACACATTCATGCATGTATAAGGTCTCAATGCAAATTATATCTTATTGTAGATTGAATAAAAAAGTTGGAAAGCCCTGTTCTACCCAATTACCTAACTTTAGCATATAGACAGGAACTTCATGGCTTAAAAAGCACAGCAATTCTTTTCTATAAGCAAAGGGGTAGAAGAAACAATGGCCCTGAGAGGTACAAGACTGGCCACTCTGGGCTCCTGGGAGAGGCAGTAGGGGATTGTCTGCTAGGTCTCTTTATTAAGGCACTAAAGGTATTAGGCCTACCACTACACAGTCTGGTTTTTACAAAGGCATAAATAGGTAACCAAAATGTACTTCTAAAAGAAAACAAAAATGTAAGAAATTTTCATGCTGATTTAAAAAAAAAAAAACCCACACAAACCAACCAGAACTTCACAGAATAGCTTACACCCCACTTCACAGAATAGCTTACACCCCAAACTCTTAGAGGGCAATTCATAGAAAAATAGGCTCCTCTGTCAGCTAAAACGAAATTCTGCAGCAACCAAAACCAACACTTATACTCTCCAGTGTGGACGAAGTTTAGTTCCAAGCTTAACTCAAGATCATTTCTTGCTTTACTGGTTATTACGGGCATCCCTTGGAGATACTGCAGGTTCGATTCCAGACCATTATAATAAAGTCAGTATCACAATAAAGCAAGTTGTAATCTTTTTGCTTGTGGAGGATCTTGTCTTCAATTTGTAAAAAATGCAATGTCTGTGAAGCACAATAAAACAAAATATACCTGTACTTGGAAGGTCTAGTAACTGCAAAGCAATCTAAACTAATGAGATGATTAAATAAAAATCTCTGAACCTGGTTTTTATAAACCACCCATTTAGTGAATATTATACTGGCCCAGAATGGCAAGAAATACAAAATGAGTCTAATAGTCTAAGGCCAAACAGCCTGCGTATCACCAAAAAGAAGTGAGACACAAGCACAAAATAACTAGCCCGTTGGCCTTGTAGTGTGTGTGTGTGTTGGGGCAGGGCTGTGAGGAGGAAGGCTAGGACCACTGACTACAAGCTTCAGAGATCATTTGAACCCTAATTTCCTATTTCCCCACCCGGAGCACCATCTCGCTGACTCCATGAGTTCAAAAAGGGGTCAGGAATGTTCCTACCTCTCTAACCAAATCTGTATTAAAATGCAAGCCTTTGCATCTAGCATATTTCTGAACTACGACACAAACCAGTATGTTTTAAGAACTTGTACCAATGTACCACCCTGCTGACCTTAGCCAAAAAATTTTTTAATTCCACTTTTAAATTTTGGAATCTGTGCGCTTTCAAAAAAAAGTTCATCTCCCCATTTGCAAAACTGGGATTTGACCCTTCCATTTCTAAAAATACCATCAGCTTAAGCCAACAGGTGTTCCAAGAAATACCAATCTTTGAAATGCTTTGTGATACCTTGACTATTTTCAAAGTGCGTTATCAGCTGTAAGGTAATATACTTTAATTTGTATAATCCTGGGCTGTCCAATATGGCAGCCAGATATGGCTAGTGTGCACTTGCAATGAGGCTAGAATGACCGAGAAACTGAATTTTCAATTCTATTTTAATTCAATTAACTTAAATTTTAAAATTGATACCTACTTCCAGTACTGGAAAATTTTGTTATGTTTGGAAAAACTTTCATATGTGAATGTACTTTTTTCAATAATAAATTTTATGAGCTCTCTATACAGAGCATTTCCAATAAAAATTTCATGTTCAAACTGAAATGTGCTGTAAGTTTAAAATACACACCAGAGCCCTAGGTGGACAGCTCAATTGGTCAGAGCATCGTTCTGATATGTCAAGGTTAGGGGTTTGATCCCTGGGGGGGGGGGACATACAAGAATCAACCAGTGAATGCACAAATAAACAAGTGGAACAACAAATTGATGTTTCTTTCTTGAAAATTAATAAATAAAAAATTAGAATAATAAAATACGCACCAGATTTCAAAGACTTAGTATGAAAATAATGTCAAATACCTCATTAATATTTTTAAATCAACCATACTGAAATGACAATACTGTGCATGCTAGATTAAAACACATTAAAATTAAATTCAACTCCTTCGTTTTACCTTTTTAACATCCTGGTAAATGTTAAATAACACATGTGGCTTGCACCCCATTTCTACTGGATGGTGATGGCGTAACCTAGTGGTTCCCAAATCTTTCCCACTGGAACACGCCCCAACACCAGGCTCAGGGACGGTGCCACAACCAAATACTGTCCCTCCTGGTCAGACTCAAAACCTGCTGACCACACCTGAGACTGAGAAGTCCTTCCCTCATTGTCAGTAACGACTACTGACTGCCCTACACAACAACCTTTCCTTTAATCCATTCCCAGGTCCTCTTTCTCTTCCTGTCCCCAAAGCCTAGTTCTCAGTTCTCCTTTTCATTCTTTACACTTCCATGGTGACCTCACCCACTCTCTCGCTTTAACTCACTTCTATGTGGATGACTTCCAATTCTTTATCTCCACTTCTGACCTCTTTCTCAAGCTTCAGCTCCATGTCGCCAGCTGCTTACTAAACAGATCCATCTAGAAGTCCAACCAACTTCCTGAACTCAGTATGTCTGACCTGGAATTCCTCATTTTCATTTCTGTTGAAGATTCCCATCATTCGCCTTGAAAACCTGGAGTCTCTGGTCTCTTTTCTAGCCTACTGCCACAATCTTATAGCAGGCCCTTTCAAAATTGTCCTTTTTGCCACAGCCTCCTAACTGGCCTAACTTTAAATTAACCTCCCTGCTGCCCTATATCTCCCATCGCAGTCCTCCTCTTGCCCACTGCCATGTTAGTATTCTCAAAATACTTTGATCATGTTGCTGTTAAACTTTTAACAGGTCCCCACTGTCTGCCATGGCAGTCCAAGCTACTCAGCAGGCACCCTAGCACTCTGGTACACATTTGACTTCCCATCAATCTTCCCTGAACCCAACTAACCCTCTAGCTAGAATGTCCTGTCCTCTACGTCCACTCTTCACAATTCTGTCCAAACTTTAAGGCTCAGCTCCAATACAAGGTTCTCATAAAGACTTCTCTGATCAACTCAGCTAACATCAGTCTTTCTCCACCCTTGAACTCCTTTGGTACTTCTCATGGGAACTACTGTGGTAATGGGAGTATGTGCCTTATCTTCCCTATAAAGTTGTGTCCCTTTAACAACATCCAAAAGCACCTTGCATTGCACATTGCCATCTTTGGACATTTTACCAAAGCCATCAACTTAAAAAGGAAAATCTTGGTAAACTTGGGAATATTGATGATTTTCAAGTCTTTATTTCCAGCCAGATATCTAATTATTCCAGACCTTCATTTAGATGTCCCAATATTCAGTAACTCCAAAATTGAACCCACATCTGTGTCTTCTCTAAATGGACCCTAACTCAGTGAATGGTACCACCATCTCTGGCTTAGGCCAGAGACTCAGGTATCAGAAGTATCATCTTTAGTTTCCCCAGCCTGCACCTTCTCAATGATCAAGTCCTGTGAAATCTTCTACCTAAATGTCTCTGGATTTATCCACTTCTTCTCAACTTTGCTGTCAGTCCAGGCCACTATTAACTGGGATACTACAATACTATCTGGTCTTATACTCAACCCTCCATCCATTTTCCATAGTGCAACTTAGAGTCATCTTTTAAAAATCTATTTTGTAAATTCATGCTGAAAAACCTTCAATTATTCTCAGGATAAAGGCTTCCAAACATGGCTTATAGACTCTTCTGCATCTGCCAGTGTTTACCTTTTCAGTTTCACCAGATCATCCTTCCCTTACACATATTACACTTCAACCATGTCCAAGGACTCTGTATGTAGTTCGCCCAATACTCCAATGTCCTTTTTTGCCTCAGGGACCCTGCACAAGCTGGTAGGGTTAGGTATCCCTCCTTTGTAATCACCCAATGTGCTGAGCACTGGCTAAGCTCCTTGTGTCCATATTCTTTCTAACTTCAGCAATGGTGCCTGGAGGAAAGCCTCATGCTACTCCAATGCTAGCACTTATCTCAAAGTATGGCATGTAACAGGTTCTCAATAATTATTTGCTGAATGAATGAGTAAATGCAAAATAATTTTCTAGTTTTTTAAATAACAAATTCCAAGGTCAATGAATCAAAGTCATTTCTGTATCATCTATAATTCAACAGCATTGTATAAAGTGGGCAACAGACCTAAATTTTTATTTTATCTGTCTTTTGAGTCAAAATTCTTTGTACTTTGGTTAAATAAATAGAATTTATGTGAGTAGGCTTAGAATAATCAAAATGGAGAAAACACTATTTTATGTTCTCCTTTGCCTTGTAAACTCTAAGACCAATTCATTTGAAACTGTTGAGAATCTTTTGATGCAAAACACAGAATGTACGAAAAGCAGCCAAGCAAATGTGGACACATCACAGAGGCAGAGCCGGAAGAGAACACATTAGGCCATAGGAATGCAGGGACTTCAATAAAAAGAAAAGGCTCAGCACTTGCCCAGGCTAAAGCTCAGTGCAATCAGCACAGCACACACTTCATGATCCTGGGAGCCGTGAAAAAGAATGTAGGTATCAGTGGGGCCATAAAAGCCTTTCTGGTTTATTTAACAAAAGGGAAGGAAACACTTACTAAGCAACAAAACTAAGTGCTGGCCCTTCCATACAGCATTTCCTTTATGCTTCGCAATGTATTATCCCCATTTTATTGATGAAGAAACAGGGGCTTACGGTCACATATCTGGTCCTGGTGACCTTGTAACTCAGGTCTAACTCATACATTTTTATTGAGCACTTCTGCTAAGGCCTCTTGAGCAAGGAAATAACAAAGTCTGCTCTCATGAAAGCTTACGATTTAGTAGGGAGTGATGCCCCTTAGATAAATAATGTAAATCAGATGATGATACAATGAAGGAGAGGTAAAAAGTAAAACTGAGAAATGTTACAGAGTAACTAGGGAGGCAACTGAAGTTTCGAGGTTCTCAGAGATAACTCAAAAGATAATTTTGAGATACTTATGTAGGGTTAAAAAAATCTATCTGGTCAAAGATTAAATGGAAGTCTCTAGAGCTACTACAGGCAAAACTTACTATTCATTCTCTGAAAATTAATGAAGTGACCACCAAGTGAAAGGAATTATAGCCTTATCCTAGTCATAACCAAAAGCAGTAGGCTAGATAGTCACCAAATGGCTGGTGAGGGCCGTGGGCCAACCAGATTAATTCTTGGATTCCTCAGCACCTACAACAGCATCTGACACACACCAGGGCATAATAAATGATTGCTGAATGAACATATGAAAAGAGAAAGAGAGGAGAACATGTTAAAATGACACCACCATGGATAGGTTAAATCCTTTTTCAGGCCAAGTGGCTTCAATTCACCCTACCTCACTCTACCAACCAGTCTTAATCACAAGAAGCAGGTGAGGGAAGTTGAATTAGTATAAATCCAGGAATAAGACTGTACTAGGAAACAATTAGTATATGCTGCCCCTCTCCCTAGTGGTCAGAAACCCCATCTCTAAGTCACAAGTTTCACTTAAAGAAAATCTAATATCCAAATGATGAAGTCATGAAGCAGCTGGATAGGGTGAGACCCACCCTACCACTATTATCTGCTAGGCCCGCTCTGCAGAACCAGAAGGTCCCACCATCACACGTCACTCTTTTAGAGTCTCTTGCAGAGTTGAAGAGCTGAAATACCTTAGACGTCTCTGCTTCAATTTTAAGTTGTTTATTTTTAAAGGACCGTCTTAGTGGTGACAGAGAATAACAAATGGCCATTCAAAGCTGAACAACAGAGTTAAGTCTGCACCATATATCAAAGTTGCAAAACAGGTTAAAAATAAGATACCACTACTGATAGAGTAAGTGCTACCAATTTTTGTGACGTTTCAGTAAAATCTTAATAAGGAATATGTGACATTTTTTCTGAATAGAGGAGCATTGTGAATGATGACATTACTATTAACATCACAAGTAGACCCAGCATAAGGAAATATGGATGGGGGAGGGAGAGAACTTTACTAAGGATCATGTTCGTCTTCTCCAGTAACAAACTTCCTCGGCATATGCCGTCTCATTTTTAAAAACCACAACATGCCAGTTCTAATATCCGTGGGTTTTGCTCTTCATAACATCAGCGACATCTCTGAAGTTTTTAATGCTTTATTTCACACCACTGACAGAAAGGAAACTTCAACAAAAGGCACAAATTCGATTACTATCCATATGCACACTTGATTTATTGCTCATTTTTATTTGCTTCTGAATTACCATGTTTTTGGTGTGCCATAAGGATTAGCTCTGCAGGAACTTAGATTCAAAATGGCAGCTGAGATTCTGAAACTCACCAGACCCATACATTTAACATACGTGAAAGCACATCTTATTTATCTCACTTTTCAACCTGTCTAGGAGAATATTTATAAAAACATTTCAAATAATTAGATGGTATTTGTTAATGTTCATTATCGTATCATTCTCCTTCTTGCCAAAGAGAGCAGGCACCCTGCCTCTGGTCTCTTTGGTCTGCAAAGTGAATTAACCTGCTATTCACATGTTGACTCGGTCCACAAAAAACACGGTAATGGCAAAGCACGGAGAGCCTAGGTTTTTCTCCCTCTTCTGCAAGACCAGCTTAGGAAATGGATGTAAAATGAATCATCTAACAAGTAAAGCCCCAAATAAGCACTTTCATTTTCAGAAAAAACACCACCAAAATCAAAGCTCTAATTTTCCTTAGGTTCACCACAAAGCAATATTCCCTATCACTAGGGCAATTTCTATGTCTTTTCCTTTAAATTGAAGCTGTAAAAAAATGTTTAAAGAGACAAACTTGTTCCAGACAACCTCTCTAATGTAATGTTTCTAATCCTTCTTACACAAAACCTGAACTTGTATCATCAAAAAATTTACACTGAATTTAAAACCATCACTTCTCTTATTTCCATTACTAATATAATAACATTAATTTTAGAAACATAATAAAATACTTGCTCTTTAGAGACAGAGCACTTTAATTATCTTTATGTATTCAAATGGAAAGTCTTTTTGTTAAATTAGCGTGAAAGTCCCTTCATCTACACACAATTGGCCCAAAGAAACAGGCCATTTTCAGCACAAGAGGCCAATCCATTTTAACAGTGAATAAAGCTTTTGAAAGCACTACACACCCTCTTCTAGACTGTCAAATTTTCAAAATGGTCCAGCACTTTTTTCCATTTTTTTTTAACCCTTTCAGGCCCAGCAAGAATCTTGTAATTAGATTAATTTAAAAGGAACCTCCCCCCTGCCAAAATACCCACAACCAAATGCTCCCTTCTGATCAAAATTATTCCATTTATGCCTAATTAGCTTTAATCCAATTCTACATATTTAATGATGGGGATATGACAATTCAATCTATTTGCATATTTTAAATGCCTTTCTAAACTATAGTTTGTAACAGATTTAGAAGAACAGTCTCTTTCTCATGCCAATATTCCCAGGCATAAATCAGGAGGATACAAATTAGAGGAAAAAAGAAAACAAAACAAGGCCTCTCAGAGCCAGGGATGTGCCGAGGGGGGTGGGGTAATTGACCCAGGGGTGGGGGCAATTTACCCGCCACATCACAAACTACAATCCTTTCAGCCCACCAGACAGAGAAGCATTACATCACACTCTCACAATGATAGGGGGAGGTGGCTCTGAGAAAGCAAGTTTCCAGCTTTCTTCCCTTCCAGCTCCCAGGCTTTCTAGAATCCTGCATTTAGGGAGTAATGGAATTTAACTTGAGGGCACTGCACAGTTTCATGGTAACTAACATATGTACACACACAGACAGCTGCTTATTTATGGGACCCTCAGTGGCCAATTCACAATGGAAACATGGCCAAAACAGGCCACTGCACACACATACGCTGAATTTGTGCTGAAAAGCCCAGTTCATCTGCATACAATTAAACAAAAAAAATGTAATCCCTGAGAAATGGAGAAGGCCAATCTCCAGGGAGAAACTCATAAAGAAATAATTCCTATCGGGGTGAATAGCTGTTTATATCTTTAAAACACTATGTTTACAAGATTGTCCTACCATTTGGTTCAAACTATGATCAAAATAACAGCGCATCTGGCTGCACATCTGAGAACACAGAGAGACCCAGTGCAAACGAGCGCGCGCAGAGAGGAAAGGGGTGATCCGTACATAGCTCTGGAGGTTTTCAAGCAGGGGAAATCTATAAACCCCCAACCTCCTGGTGTTCACTCGCCCCCAGCCTGAAGTTTAAAATGTATCAGGTCTTATTTTAGGCTTTACATCTCTCTAGGAAGGATGGCTGAGCTTTAAAAAGAAAAAAAAAAGAAAGAAGAGGCTTTCCTGTGGTAGTGCTTGCCCTCCCAGATCCTTTGTCGGCCTTAGCAGCCGAAAGAATGTAAACCCATTTATATTTATGCAAATTTTTGCAGCAGATTTAAGGGGGCAGGGAGAGAGGTCTGTGTTTTTTAAAAGCCTCTTTCTAAATATCAAATTTCCAATTACAGCTTTATTTATTGGCAAGACAGAAACGATGATGAAAGCCCAGACATTAAAAGTGCAATTAAATCACTTTAAAAATCTAAATATTTTACCAAGGCTTTTCCATTTCTAAAATGCCGAACCAAAAGTACATCACGGGTCTGATTTACACAGATTCACGAAATGTCTGAAGCCAGTCTCCATGCTAGACAAATGTCGATTTGCAACACCACTAGTGAAAACGGTTAGACAAGATCCATATAAATCAATTGGTTTTAAAAAATTGAAAATATTTACCAACCTCATAAAGTGCAGCAGTGCTTAAATCCAGCAAATTGAGGCATACAAGGTAGAAATGGAAATGAAAAAAGGTCCAAAAAATGATTTCTTTTTGTCTGTCTGTATTTGTATTTTAAATATTCAGAAACCAGCAGAGACTCTGTCGGCCATTTTGGCTTGAACTAACTCGCTCTCACTCTCCCTCTGGCTGGCTCTGCTCGCTCGCGCGCTCTCTCCCCCTCTCCCTCTCCCTCTCCCTCTCTCTCTCTCTCTCTCTCGCGCTCGCTCACTCTCTCTCTCTCTCTCTCTCCCTCTCTCCCCCTCAGTCTCTAAAGGAAGCAGCTTTTTGTGACCTTCAAATAGAGGCGGATCATGTGACTTTGGGTAGGTTTGTCAATCAGGAAAGGGGAGGGAGCTGGGGAATGAAACTGCCTTAAAGGGAAAGCGGCCCTTTTCCACTCACTTTCATTTGTGAGGCTGTTATCTCATCCTCTCCGCCTACACACACTGAATGTGAAAGTGGCAACAGCATAAGGGGTTTAACAGATGAACAAAATATAAAACTTTTATTGGTTTATAGAAATATGCTCAGTTGCTAATGATTCTTGCAGTTCCTGGAGCCTGGCTTGCTTGCTGGTTATTCTCCAGATGTTTGGGCAAGCAAACTGCTCTTTAAAAGGGGGCTTAAACAATGCTTTACCCAAACAAGAGACTTTATTTTTTGTTTTAAAGTTTTAAAAAGATTTTATTTATTTATTTTTAGAGAGAGGGGAAGGGAGGGAGAAAGAAAGGGAGAGAAACATCAAGGTGTGATGTGAGAGATACATCTATCCTTTGCCTCTCACAGGTCCCCAAACTGGGGATCCGGCCAGAAGCACAGGATGGTTCCCTTCCCTACACACCCGGACCATGAATCATACGCACCCAGACCAGGGATCAAACCCACAACCTAGGTATGTGCCCTGACTGGAAACTGAACCCACGACCTTTCTGTCACAGGACAATGCTCCAACCAACTGTGGCACACCGGCCTGGGCAGGAGCCTAGTTTTGAAAGATCAAGGTGAAACAACTGACCTCTAACAAGCTCCTAAAATGCTCAGGAAAAGATTGAAAGGAAATCCACCGAGGTATAAAATTGTGAGTGGCAATTCAGAGAGGTTAAGTGACTACCCTAAATCACAGAGCTAGACAGCTGCAGGACAGGGACTGGATTCCCAACTGTACCACACATTCCTTGTTTTGTGTGTATGTGTGTTTGGAACCTCCTCCCCTACCCTAAATAAAAACTGCTACAGCACAGCAAACCGAGTTGCCCTAGGTCGGATAAGGCAGATCTGAATCATTATTGATCTCCTCTTCCACCTGAAGCAGTAGCTCTGCAGCTGACAAGGAGTAAGCACGAAATTAAAAACCTGCCTGGTTTCCCCCATCCTTAGGTCTCTTCTTCTAGCTATAGGCTTCTAGATTTCTAATCACTGAAGAAACCCACAATGGGTTTGTGTCTCTAGCCCTGGGGCTAACAGGCTGTGTAACTTAGGTTAGGCAAGTCGTTGGTACCCCTGGGCCTCCATCTTCTCATTTGTAGAATGCAAGGATAAGACATCACTAGATGGTATCTTTGGTTCCTTTCAGCTCTAAAACTGCACTTGCCTTTTTTTTCCCTCTGAAGTTCTGTTCATCTTATCCTTGTCATCTCAAAAGTAAGTCATTACCCTGGGCAAACTTTCCTTGTCCTTCCCAGTCTAGACCAGCCTTCCTGTTCAACATTCCCATAACATCTTTCACTACTTCACAGCACTGGTCGTAACAGCAATTTTTTATTTGTGAAATAATGTGCTCACTGCTTGCCTTCCCCAGTATATGTAAGGACAAACACCCACTTTCCTTCATGGCTATGTGAAGCCCTACACCAAGCCCTGAATAGGTAAATAAATGAATTAATTGGACCTCCATTTGGAAGTGCTGAGCTGAACAACAAGAAATCTGTCACCAAATATAAGGAATGAAAGTCACAGTTTCCAGAACTTGCATCCATCTATTTGTTTGATTGCTTGAGGAAATAAAGTAACTAAAATGATAGCAAGCGGACAAAAGTGCCCTGTGTCTATCAGACGCCATCTATCTCTATAAAGTAGAACAAATGGGATTCCAGCCTCATTCTCCCAAATTGAACTAGGCTCACTGAGTGTAATCTGCTATGCCAGCCAGCAGAGAACTGATGGATTCTGTAAGCCTGGCATTCCTTGAAAGGAACCTATGAACCTTTTCTAAATTGCACATTTGTCATCCTGGCTTCTGGGTCTTTATACAGTCTCCCTACTTCCATTCTCTTTACTCTGACAGAAGAACAGGAAAGGAGCTGGGAAGGCGGAGGCCAATGCCTAGATGATCTGCAGCTTGAGTATTTATGGTGTAAAATACTTCCACTGTCTTTGCACAACTCTGCGTGGAGCAGGAGCCAAGAGTTGGACTGACAATTGAGATGTAGGCAAAAGCAGGAAACTCCTAGGATGGAAATTTTGAGTACTTAGTCTATTTTTATCCCTCCAATACCTTCCAGATGAGTTACGGAAAGATTACTGACGTGGAGCATGCTCAACATGTTAAAATGCATGAAGACTGTACAGCCGCCTTGTTTCAATTTGCGGACACATTCTCTTAATAAAACTGAATTTCGCTAAGTCTCTATTCCCCTGTGCAGAATGTTACTCTGAATGTCTGTACGTGTTACTTCGTTAAGTATTAAGTAACAAGCTGCACAAAGTTGGGAAACATAAACACATTTTAAAACAAAATATTAGTTCTCTTTTCAGATAATATAATCAATTTTTTCTTCAACATCCAGACGTCTTTATTTATAATTATTATTTTGGTGACATACCTCTAAACTTAAAGCAATCAGTCCAACTGTTCATCTAAAAGAAACAAATGCAATAAATACACTATTTCCCCTGTATTTTCAGACATTTTGGGTTCTATGATATACATATTATAAATTTTTCATATTAATAATTAGACTGTTTTTAAATTATATTATTACAAAGTAAGAATACAACGTAAGAACAAATAAGTTTACTTTTTTAAACAAATAAATCAGACTTATACACTCATATAGGTATTCTCTTTCAGAGTTGGTATATCTTTGATGACTATACACCATTATTAAAGTATTTTTATTTGGAAACAGATTGAAAAATATAAATTGAACATTTAACTCAAAAATCCAGAAAACAAGTAGCAAATGCCAAAAAAGAAATTAATAATGATAAAAGCATAAACTATCGTTTTTAAAAAAGAGCAAGCTGGTTCAATAAAACCAAAAACTTTTATTTTTTTTAAAATGTGTTTATGTTTC